>JAPDSC010095040.1:23793-38509 GCA_026290005.1 Latrodectus geometricus | reverse complement strand
AAAATCTGTCGAGTCGCAATGTCCTCCATGTTCCCATCACAAATTAAAACCTCTAGGGGTGGTTGAAGCTAGGCTTTAGGTCTTCAGTGGTTTCAATCTCTAAATCGGAAGATTAATATGGTACTGCCATCTATGAGTTAAACGTCGCACTTCTATCTTCATATCAGGGTGCTCTATTAAAAAAACGGAAGACGTTCTCTCTCTGACTTCATTCGCCTAGTCTCTGACTGGCGGGCTTGGCGTTGCCAAGTGCCACCACAAATTTACTATTCCTCAACTTTATCTGGAATTTTTTTAACATTAATTGCTAATAAAAGGATGCGATTAATAAATTATAACGAAAATAAGTTAGGCTAAGAAAACGGCATGAAATAAATTGTAAGAATAACGAAGATCTTTTGTTGAAGCCAAGAATACACAAGGAAGAAGAATTCAAAAATTTAAGTTCTGTGATACAGAATCAACATGTAAAAAAAGACGTTAGAATTGTTCGTCATTTTCTAAGGAAATATGTTTCTATTATCGAAAATAAAAGTACAGTGGAACAAATAGGAAAAAGTACTAAGGATTACTAAAGTACTAAAAAGTACTAAGGATTGTGTCACATTATTCCTCAATTGGCTAGTAAGGAAACTTTCCTGTGGTGATTGATTTCCCTATCACTTGACCATACATTAGAGTTTAAAAAAGGAAAAGTATGTACAATGTGCGTTCTACACTCAATTTCGCTGTAAATATTACCTGCTTAAAGAAGAACATAATATTACAATAACAAGAATGAATAATAAAATCTTAAATATCGTATATCACCTTATTTACTGAATGAAACTTAGTTGGAGTTTGAGAATCATAACTGAAAGTTTGGTGTCAGTAGGCAAAAATTATAGTCCATGTCTATAGGAGTCTTTATTATATTGTTTGGCGATGTTGAGAGGCCTCTTGGCTTATAAGGAACTGAAATGTTTGGTATCTGGGATGTCTGATGGAGATCTTACACGGTTTGTTGGCTGTAACGGGCCAATCTGTGATGCAGTGCATTGAGTAGTCTACTTTACCAAGTGAACATAAGGAGGTTGCTCTTCTATTGAATCTTTTATAATATGAACCGTAAATGCCTCAGGGCATGCTTCATGACTATGGCTGAAAATGAAATAATTGATGCATTAACAGTAAAATAATTAGTGGATATTTTAGGAAGAAAAATTTGAGTCCATCGCGCTTATTCTTGGGTGTGCCAATAATTTGGATGTCATTGTCTACTGCTGCTTGTTTTGCAAAATAGTCTGCCTTTTCTTTTAATTCTTTACATTAATGGACATCCATCCACTTCATTAGTTTTTTAAATTCTCGAATAGTATCTAGGATTTAATGTGTTAATGGAGATGTATTACCTGCATTATCTATTGCTTGAATTTTACAATTATTATCGCTCCAGATATTAAAGTTACGAAGGTTATGGGTGATGTTTAATGAAGTTTAAAAGATATTCAAAAAACATTTCCTTCATATGTTTGTTGCTTTATATTTACAACATTAATTTATAAAATTCTTTATATTTTGTTGAAATATAACAATTATAACGCAAAATATAGGATAGAAAAATTGATTAGGCACTCTGTAAATATCAAAACAAAGCTGGAAACGTTTTTCCACTTAAATAAAAACGAATAATGCAATTACAAACAAATATATATATGAATACTAAAATTTTTCATCTAAATACTAAAGACCGAACTACTAAATGTAATCATTCAGTTAATGATCATTACATTAATCTAAGAAATAACTTTGATTATTGTAAAATAATAGCAATTACAATTATATTTTATAGAATATGTAAATTTTCAAAATATTTGTTTTCGTGCATTTGTCTCTAAAAACCACGTGCAATTTTTAAGATAAAGAATATAAATAAAAATGCAGAATCACGTGGAAGTTTTAACTTGGTAATGTCACCTCCAAAAGGAAAAAACACAAAAAGATACAATTGATATAAAAACTTTTAATCCAAAAAAACACTACAAAATCTTTTATGCACAAAGCATGCAATAGAAGGTACAAATTGTTTTAATATTATTAATCCCTATTTTTTGAGCAGTTAGCGTAAAATGTCATAACTTTCGTTTCTCATGTACCACGCTATTGAATGTACATGTCATTCGGATGTATGGAATACCCGTTGGAAATCATTCCCAATACTTACATATCAAAAACAGTGACGCTTACATCTGCAACTCCAGGATTGATAACGATTCTCACATTACTCTTGAGTGTCCGTTCGTTTCAGGAGAAACGGACGAAAATGGATTCCGATTTTCTCGGACCTAGTGAACAAAAAGACTTTTGAATTTTTTAAAATTTTTGTGCATTTAGTAATTTAACTCTTCCTTTTTTTCTTTTCTATCTTATTTTCTTCTCTCATTTTCGTTTTCTTTTTTGCTTTTTCATCTCAAATTTTAAAGTTGCTAGACAGTACTTTTGTTGCTCCTTCGGTGCGATGCACAGAGAGATATTTTTGTTTTTCCAAATAAAAAAGTACTATAATGCAGCGACAGATTAATTTTATTGACTAGAACAAAACAGAAGTGAATATCTACCAAATGAAGTTTGATGGAAAAGATACGTGCTTATCAGACAGTCTTTGATAGCTGTACTTGTCATTTCAACCCAGATATTCAAACGCAACGCTGCCAATAAATTTCTGGTAAGGTCGTCAACAAAAATGTTAATTGAATAAGATTAAAAGGTTTCATCCCAATTTTTTCAGGTTTTCTTCCTAATTTTTTTTCAGGTTCTTCCCAATATTTTCACTTTTTCCAATTTTTTCAGGTTTTGTTAATTTGATTTCGATTAAAGTTGCTTATTCCCTATTTTAAAATATACATTTTAAATAATATAAAAACTATATAAATTTATATGTATATACATTTTAAATGATATAAAAACTATATAAATTTATATGTATAACTATATATATGACAATCTCTTAATCTTATTCTCAGCAATACCTTGGGAAGACAATATTATCATTAATTTAAGACCAAAGATTGAGTACATTAATGTACTTTTTACAACCAAAAATATCTCAAATCATTTTTTCCAGCATTGTGTAATGAAATTCAATGTGTTATTAAAGCTCTAAAATTCTCTTCACATATATTATTGTAATGAGTGAGCATATTTCAAGTCCAATTTTTTCTTTCAGATACTAAAATTCAGTTTCTGAAAAATCTTAAAAAATTCGATAGTTTTTTGTTTCTATGAAACATAAAATGTCTGAATATGCGAAATAAAGTTCTTTAAATGTGAAGATAAATTAATCAACAATCGAAATGTTCTAATATTTTATGTTGTGAGTTTATATTTAAGGTACTATATTTTATACTATTTAAAAACTAAACTTTTATAAGTAATTTTTTTAACTTGTGATTAATAAGTATTTTATTTCTATAACCAATAAAGTTTAATAACTTTAATAAAATCTAAATGAGAGAACGATTTTTCTCCCTTAAACTTCGCCCAATTATCAAAATTGATTCTTAACGATCTTTCTAGGTTCATGATTTTTCTTTCTGATTAGGTTCATGATAACAAAAATACGCTCTTGGAATTCTTATTTTCATTAATAATTTTCTCTTATATGAGAAAACTGTATCTATCACCTAATTATTTCACAAAATATCGTCGATTGTTTCCCGTGAATTAAAACTATTCATCACAAAATTTATTTTAAGAAATGCTATGATAAAAGATTAAATTTAAAATGAAATAATTTATATTTATTTTAATTAAAAAATTTATGGAATTTTTAATTGATTTTATGCTTTGAATTTTTTATTAAAATTATGACAGTCATTTAATGTTTGAGTAATCTGCTTGATTTTTAATGAATGGCTGAAAACTAAATTATCAAAAACTGCAAAGTTAATACGTATTAATTTCCAATTATAAGAATAATTTTAACAAATTAAATCTAATGGGAATTCCAAAAGAAAAATTATATACTGTAGAAAACTGAATTATGAAGATAATATCTAAATACATTTTAAACTATTTAATTAAATAACTAAGAAAATATTAACATTTCCCTAATAAACACAATACTGAAAAATATGAAAGCCGTATTTTGAAGAAAATCCTATTAAACTGTAATAAACAAATATTAAATGCATGAATATTATGTATCTCAAATATCATAAGTTAAATTTCTTACAATATTTATGGAAATTTATGATCAGATTAAATAAGTGAATAGTTTTTTCAATATTTAATTTTAATTGTTTAAGTAAAAGTGTACTAAGATAATTAAATTATTTATTATGTTTGAAAAGCACCTTATACAAATTTCTCATAATCCCGTTGATAATATTTGAAACAAATGTACTTATTTTTAAAAAATCAAGATAAAATTCTTCATTGCTAAATCGTAATATATGAAATAATTAAATAGTATAAATGCGAGATTATTTAATTATTTCTAATGCGATACTATTTAGAGGTAATTAAATAATTTCTAAATTAAGTGATACAATGGAAGTGAAATAACGAGTGCATCATAATTCCTCCTTAAAAGTTCAAAAATAATATTTGAGAAGTTAATTGAAAAATTAGATTTGTTCTGACATTTTTTTTACTTTATATTCTCCACTGAAGTATAAATATTATAATTTGTTTGACTTTGCTCTAATTAAATAACAGAAATTGCATTAAATCAACCCATTCATTGAACAAATAAATTAATCTATCATTACTTGTGAGAAAATTTGTAAAATAATTTATATTAAATTAAAATAAGGAAAAATTATAAAAGCTGACGCGCACAGATAATTAATAAATAATCCATGCATTTAGTATAAATAGTCATTTATCGCAAGTACACAGAATTCAAATATTTAATAGGACATTTTATAATCATAATACAACTAATATCCAATGCACCTTATTATTAGTCATTTATCGCAAGTACACAGAATTCAAATATTTAATAGGACGTTTTATAATCATAATGCAACTAACATCCAATGTGCTTGAAATATAAATAAAATTAAAAAAAACTTTAGATGACACTTAACAATACCTCTGCGGCAAAAACGGGCAATATTTTTACTACTTGCAGGGTTTAAATGAGGGGGAGGATATTTAGTCTTTCTGAATGAGATTTTTGTATCGATAACTCATAACATCAGAATAAGGATGTAAGTTTAGAAGGAATTTAATGACGAACAAAGGACAACTTGGACATTTGAGTGGGACGCCTAAATTGAAGTCAAAGCACCGTGAGAGACGCTGATTCGTCTGATGAGACTCAGGGGAAGTATAGTTTCATGTGAACAATTGGCAACCCATCAGTTGACTGCTATATTTTTTTCATTATTTGCTTTGTCAATTCGTCGACGTTTAATACACAGCTGTTTTTTTCCCTTTCCATGGTCAACTGTGCTGACTATAGTCATTTAATGGTCCTCTTCACCACACGAGAATTAATTACATTATGACCTGCACTTTAAAATGAGTTCTGAACCATTATATACAAATATCCATGCCTAATATGGGATTAGAGCTCTTGAAATTTTCACCTGAAGACAAGTGAGCAAACCACTGTGTTTATAGTTCAGCTACAGCACTGAGGACTGCCTGCAAGAAGAATATTACTCAGAATATCCTTGACACAACACAATCGGCATCCGTGGTTGTATTGGGCCATGTAAAAACAAACAGATTTTCCAGAACTTGTATTTATTTTGACAAATTCTCCATTAATTTATGACATCATAATTACCACAATCGTGTCAGACGCTATGAAAATAAACGCTTGCTTTCGAAATGATTTATTGAGCCTCATAGTAAATGAATACCCGAAGTTATGGTCAAGAGAGTGGGGATTTCACATTTTAGACAATCTCAACAGCTTTGAAATTTTGGATAATCTCAGCAGCAACAGGCACATCAAATGAAGAATAACAGAACCCAAAGTCGTTCCTTTTCTTTAAGACATTCTAGGGTCAGGCCCTCTACAGGACCATGCTCGCTCACATGTTGCATCTTCAAGACGTCTTTTCAGAGGTACACATACAGCTTCTATCTTCGCCGAATATTTCACCAGTTGAACATGTATGAAATTTCATTATTCAGCTTTTTGTCTCACACTTCCTGCCAATAAACTTTATGTACTACATATACAAAATGAAATGCTCTTCGCCAGAAGAACGCTTGAAATCTTTTTGCCTGCATTACTTGTCTTACAGCATCACTTATTGCACAGCGAAGAGATTACTCCAACTACTAATTTCAGAGATTTAATATTGTTTCTTCCTTGCTAGGAAAATTTAATTATTTATTTATATGAATACAAATTATATAAATATTTCTCTAATTCTGATGTTTCCTCCATGATCTACCAATTTTTTACAAAACATGAGTATAAATCCGAATATGGTTATATTAATTCATTGCTAAAAATATATACATTCTTGATTAGACTAACATACTGCACGATATTTTTTATTCCCCATCCTAAGATTCATCCCAAATTCTTCATTATTTCAAATCTTTAATTCGTCCCAAATGTGTCCTATTAAGGAATCATGGAAAGACACAAGTGCGATGGAAGTGTTCAACTTTCTTAAAGACACTTAAGGCAACAAGTGTTCTTTGTGAACTGACTTATGTTGAAAAAGACTTAAAACAAGTGCCGACAAAGCAGAATGCAAATCATCATCTATTTCTGCTAAAATATAAATTCAAAACTATTATTATATTGGATTTGATATCACATGAGATCAGTTGTTTAATAAAAAAAAAAATCTTTCATGAAACCAAAAACCAAAGTAACAAAGCTTCAGGGTTTCTTCTTAAGTCTGCTGAAACAACCAAATTCTTTTCAAACGAAAATGTAATTTAATATAAGGTTGATGGATTTTTTTCTTTAGAAGAAAAGAAATTCTTTTGAATATTATCCACGAGTACCGATATCTATCATATCAGTTTTTGACATGCAACACTTTATATGAACACGAAGTAAGTTGTCACAGTTTTTAATCAAATAAATGAATATTATTTGACATTCCAAAAGATGACATTTGACATTCTTTAATGAAAGGAAAGAATAAGACTTATTACTCTGGAATGAATTAAAAAAAAAACATTTCAATCAATTTCGCATTCGAAAACCGAATTACGTATACGATATGGCATTTTTTTTTTCTTTAATCCCAAAAAGTAATAAATTTAGAATCTGAATCCTTTTTCAATATTAAAATTTCCAGTAAAAATAATCAAAAAATTTATATTTTAATCCCATTCATGATGACTTTTTACTCACACAATATTGTTTTAAAATAAAGTACAAAGTATTTCAGATTACATTTTTTATTAAATTTTAATTCATTTCTTAGATAAAGATTTCATGTTTAATGAATGAAATTATATACAAAGAATTTATTTTATATTGTTTTGTTATATTTCTTGATTTGGATTCTGTGTCTTTAACACATTTGCATTTTTTACTTCAAGATATAAATATTAAAAAAATTCTAAATAATTAACAGTATTAAAAATCTTAAAAACATACTATAAAATAATTTTATTCTGCCTAAAAACTATAACATTTATATTTAAAATATTTCCCTAACGCTTTTAGATTATTTTGAACATATAATAATGAATGATGAAAATAGATAATTTTTTGTTAATGTCAGAGATTGGAAATATCACTTCAAAATGACCTTGTGACTGCTGTCTGGAAATACAATCAAGTTTTCATTTGATGTCCATGAATTTATTAATGCATTGTATCTATAATAATGTTGCTAATCATTATTCGAATGTGTGTGTGTCGCAGTTATATTAATTACTATAGATATTTATCAAGATATTATTCTTAAACTGAACATTCCTCATTGGAGAACTTCGCTAATTAGTGAAGTATTGTGAGACAGACTTAACTTCTATTTATGCATCATTTACTTTCCTTATCGACTGAGGTTCGTTCTGAATTGTTTTCCATCAGTCTGCAGACAAAATAAACCAGTCCATTCACGAAATGCAACTGACTTTAGTTTCTCGTCACGCAGGCCTTTTATCCCTATCTGGGGACGCAGAAACTCTGTTTACAAGCGATTATAATTATTTTCTTGGCAACAGTTCGGTACTACTTATTGTTCGAAATTCTACGTAAGCTCAGTAGATAAAAGATGCGAAGAAGTATTCGCAAATAATATCGTAATGCCGTTTCTTATTAGAATTTAAATAATGCTCATGCGCAAAATATATTCGCCCATTCTGCTTGAAAGTGATAAATATATAACATAATTAAAAAGTTTTTATCGATAATTCATTTCCTTTTATTCCAAAGTACCTTTGTGAGTAATAACTATTTATTTTCTCTTTAAGGTACTTTGGGATAAATTTATTAATGTTTCTTTAAAATTATATATTTTTAAATTATCAACTCAAAATGTTATGAATGCAATAATTAAAGATTCGCTTATTCTAATAGAATATAAATTTACAATTGTGTATAAGTTACAATCCCATTCAATAAAATTAATTAATTACATTTTATAAAATATTTTAAGCAATTCCTTTCTAAAATTACTTAGTTTTTATATATTATTGAAATATTAAGCTTGTTTATATTCTATTAAATATTTATTATTCTTGTCTTAAGGTTAATTTTTTATTGAAAGATAATCACTACAAATAAACTTTACTTTTTAGTAATAAACTTTACTTTTTCATTATTAAAGAAAATAATGAACTTCTTAGTATTATTATACAAATTAAATTATCATCCAAATTAATTTAGTAGCAAAAAATCTAGCATTAATTATGAAATTACTTGCTTATTAAAATATGTGGCCTATTCTTTTTAAATCAGTTCAAATAATTAAGTTTTAAAAAATATTTATACTCAAAAAAAAGTCCACTTAATTTTAGTTCATATAATTAAATTATTAACCTAAAAAAGAGAGAGAGAGAGTTTCTGCTCAAATAAAAATTTATTTCTTTAAATAGAAGAAAGCTTCATTTTTAAGAAAATTGTACGAATAATTAAAAACAAATTGCTCTTATTTTCTACACACTTCTTTTATAAATATTGCGCTAAATTTAATTTAGTTTTTTTTTATTTTGCTTCGAAAAAGTTCAAAAGAGAGTGAGACAAAAATATTCCCTAAGTCAAACAAATGTGAAAACAACTTATAACTTTGAAGAAACGTTCAATATTTTTAAATTTGATGGCAAAATATATTCTGGAATGTTCAGTTAGAAAAATATTTTATTTAAACTTTTCCCATAATTAATATTTATAATAATTGTAAGGCATATACTAATGTGTATCTTAGAATATGGAATTTATAGTAGTTAAAAATTGTGTTTATTTAATTAATTAATTGCGCATACACTTTTTCTTAAAGATCAAAATATAAAAAGAAAAGCAGTCTTTCTTAATAATGTCCAAAACTTGCGAAGCTCAGTTTTTAAATATATTTTTAATAATTATAACTCATATTATGCTTGTAATTTTGGCAACAATGAAAACGTTTCGTGATAGTGTGCCATGTTTCCCATCAGGGAGAGAAAAATGTACCACAAGAGTGCCACTATTTCCTCTTATATAACTCAAAGAAAGTGAGAGCCTTTCACTTTCTTCTCCCCTACACTCCCCCACCAAAATATTGTGAATTATCATACATGCAAAAGCTCAATTTCTTTAAAGAATAAACAAATCTCTTTTAAATAAAGAAATTGTTTGTTAAGCATCTTTTATTTCATCATAAACAAATGTAAAGCTTGTATTAAGGTCTAAAAAATAAATGGCTTAAAATTGATATTATTAAAAATGATTTGGTTCTATAAAATGTTTCATCAAAAATTATCATTCGAAAAATTATCATTTGGAAAATTGTCATTCGAAAAATTATAATTTCAAAAAAAAAAGGTAATTTTTTAAATGTGATGTGCCTAGTAAAAATAAACATTTCAACATATTTTCCTAAGATTTTCACATTTTTTATAAAAAAAATATAAACTATTTTGCAATAATTTATTAGTGACGTATATATTAAATATGTTTGTGGTTTACATAAAATAAATACAATTATATTAATCAGTTGTATTTAATATTTTACTCCATTTCTACACTAATTTTTCCAAATTCAAGCCGAGTCCAAAAAGCAAACCATCAAATTTACTTCTAATACATTTTAACTGATTCTGATATGGAGAAGAGATGATAAAAGAACTAAGATTTTGAACTTTTAACATCGTAAGTGAAACTATTTTTAAAATAAAACAGTTCAGATTGAAATTCTTTTCTATTTATTCTGGGTCATTAACCTTTTAAAGTATAAATGGTCCTTTTAATTCCTTCCAACTTTATATTTTATAGTGACTAGTTTTACAGAATTTTATTATTGAAAATCTTTAAGGAAATGTTCCAAAAAGAAATTATATCGATTTTCATTTAATTGTTGTTACTTTTGTCTCCAATGACATATCGAATTGCTTTTCTATTTCATGTCTGTTCTTTTAGTCAAATATGTCTTTCAAACTATCTTATATATTTTCTTTTTCTTTTTATCCTAAGACAGCAAATGCTTTACTGAGCATTTTTCTTACAACATGTCTTAATATATTGATTACACCTATTATTTTTCCTTTTGTCTTCATCATAATAACCAACATTTCCTTAAATCGAAAAAAAGCTTTTTACGAAAATAATTAATTAATGTATACATGATCAATTTTTTTATATATATGTTAAACTTATATTCTCTATGTAATATTTTAAAATATGTCTGTCTTAGATTTACTCTTTTCATTTTATTTTTAACACTATTATTATTAATAATAAATATTATTAGTCCAAGAAATCAAAATTTTAGCCAGTAATTATCTCAAGAAAAAACATTTCATCATTAATACAAAAAATTATAGATTTATAAATTCATTTTTAAAATTTCTAGGAAAAAACGATTCATTATATAAAAAGGATTAATTTGCGAAATAAATCAGCATAGTTTAAATTATATAAGCTTAGTAATTATTTTAAAAAATTACTCAAATCCTAGTCTTAAACAATTATTTGTCTAAGAAGAATATATTTCATTATTAACTACAAAAATTATAAACATACTGAATTAATGTTTAATATTTTTGCTACAAAATGAAACAATCTGTTAAACTCAGTCATAAATAAAATTAGTTCACACGGTGTTAATTTCCAATATTGAAATAAAAATTATGTTTTATCTCAATATTGTTTAATAACTTTCAATATAATTTGTGACTATTACTATTTTTGACTAAAATTTTATTTGAAGTAGTGAGATCAAGTTAATGAAGTTGTTGTTATCTCTTGTGACAGCTAGGATGGCAATATGGGGGTGCGCTGCTAAACTTTTCCAATTGAAATGATATTAATGATAATGAAAGCATATGACTAATTTTTATAACCTCAGATTTCTAGTTGTGTTAGATACGATGTTAAAATTAGAAAAAATATATGAAACACCAGATTACACTGAAATTTATTCGAATAACTCTAATTACTAGAATATAATGACAAAAAATAATTAATTTCATAAAACTAGTCTATTAGTTTATATGTAACTAGAAGATCTTAAAAATGCTGTGTTCTACAATATAAAATTTTCAAACAAGCAAAAATAAAATAATGAAGCAAATTCTTACTTGAAATTCAAGAGTTTCTAAAATCATTACGTCATCCTATTGATTTCTCTAAACTGTTACCAGGAATTAATAATAAGGTGACAAATTATTAAAACAAGGAATGGCTACTTGATGGAGGAATAGCTATGTGTGTGTGTGTGTGTGATTATTTATTTCAATTTTCTCATTTATCACTATTAAATAGGTTAATTTATTGGTTGACTATAATAAATTATGAATTTGAAACACGTATTCCAATTTCTAAAAATTTATTAAAAATTTATAATTAGAAAAGAGATGAAAACTGTATATATTTGCAATAATGCATGTAAAGAGATATATATTTGCAGTTTTTAATAATTTTAAAATTAAGTTAAGAATTAAATTAAATGCTAAGAATATAATTAAATGTTAGAAAAGAATAAGATTTTAGGGGGGGGAATATAAAATCCAGAAAACTTGTGATTTAGTTTTTTTTATCCATAAAATCTCATTAATGATTCTAATTTTCATTCCAGGAAACTCTTGACATTGAAAACTTTAAATCTGTATAGAATTTTAAAATAATTCTTTTCTCGTATAACACAAATTTAAAATTTTTATTATTTTGACATTTAAAAAAATTTATACTAAATGTTGCATCACCTAGACGTATAACACTTTCAATTTTGATTTCAAAAAACAACTTCGGATTGCACAATTTTTTTTCTCTATTCTCATATAGAAAATTATTCCAAATATAGATTATGCTTCTATATTTGGATGAATTTGTCAAGGAACACGAACAGTATAAGACTTAGATTTCCTAAATTTGCTTATAATTTTTGGATCACAAATTTCTAATTTTCAAGTTTTTTAATGTACAGAAAATTGAGAATTTTTTTCATTTGAAAACTTATCTCTTATATGTATATATAAGAAAAGAAATGTTTAAAACCTTTTTGCTTTTGAAAAAAGTAATTATACCATAATGAATTTTCTTACAAAATAACAATCGGTAATATTACTGAGACAGAAACAAAAAATTTTCCCTCATATGGTAAACATTTTAGTATTCAAAATATTTTAAAGTCTTCTAAAGTCAAGACATTTTTCTATAAGTTAAAAACTTGTAAAGTTTTCTAAAGTTTTTTTAATAAAAAGTTGATAGAATAAAGTAAAGGAATTCTTGTTGCCTATCAGAAAATGGCACACACCTCAAAGATTTGATAAAGCGATTTGAAACTCCATCTGACAGATTATCGGTTGAGCATATTTGTAAAAAGAAACCATTTTCTCATAAAAATAAGTCTCAATAAGTCTTCAAAAGGCGAAGACTTGAAAATAATCCTTCTGAAGTAGGTAATATGGATCGGAATGGTAACACAAGTATCTGTAAAAAGGAAATCGATTTCTTCAGAAAATCTAAATCAAACTCGGAAGGGCATCCTTAAAGGCTATTCTTGATTTCAAATCGATATTTATATTTATATTTCAATCGATTTCTTATATTATATCATAAAGTATTTCCTCTTTGTGTCATCTTTATTATTATTTTATGCAATCTTATTGTAACATTAGCTTTCACATCATGTTTCATTGAACAATAATAGATGATTTAAGCAAATTTACAGTTTGGAAGAACAATTATCTTCTGTTCATATTCTTCAAAGAAATGATTAAATGTGTGAAAAATTGATTCTACATAATTTGCATAAAACAAATATCCGTTTCCTTAACGCATCATGCACAATCAGTTTAATAAGTGTTAAACATTTTACGAAATATATTCCAATAAGAACAATAATTTTGCCACACATTAGATTTCTTTACATAACCGTTTCAATTGGTTACAACAATTTCTTTTTCAAACATTTTGATTAAAAGTACATGTAAAAATATTTTGATGGCTGTATGAATATATTTCTAAATATCATATATAAATTGAGTTTCTACGAGAAGAATTACTAGCTGTAAAGAAAAAATAAAGAGTGACTATATAAAATATAAAGATAATAGTTACCAAAACAAGAATAATAATTGGAATTATTAAAAATTGGCAATTATTCCATGATATATATTGCAGACATACTAATACAACATCAAAATTTTAAAATATTAGATTTTTACAGGCACATAAGAAAATCATATAGTGTTTATTCACTTTTTCATACAAACTTATCAAACAAAATAACGCTGGATATAATTTTCAACAATTTTTTCTTTTACAATTTTAGTTTTATTTGATATTTTTCTTTTAAAAATAGTCCCCTTTCAGTAATGTTTTAAAGTTATTCACAAACATTGCCGCCATCTTCAACTATTTAAGAAGGATTTCATAAAATTGTCTCAATAGTTATTCATGAACAGAGGCTGTTTCTCTTCTAATTTTTATGTTAAGAAAAGCATGTATTTCAATAAATTTATCTCACCAGATATTGTTGTATTAAAATCCTGTTTTTCTTGAAGGAGAGCAAATAACTGGTATGATTTTTAATGTGTTTCATGAAACTTCATTGTTGATTGAAGGAATTTTTTGACAACTGACTTTCTCGTTTATATATTATTTTTATTTGCATAAAGCATTTTTTTAACTTTTCAAGAAAGAAGACTATATAAGATGGAAATTTTTCACTCTCATATATAAAAAAATATCATTTTCCTAAAAGCTTCTTCATATATTTATAGTTCTGGTAGATGATTTACGCACTCTAAAACGGTTACTTATATCCATCACACTTTAATATTTAAATATCATCTAAATTTAAAATTTTATAACCTAAAAAATTTTGCTTTTTTTGCATATCATATGAAAGTAGTTATATGCCCAGCTTGTTGTACATTACATTTATAATTTATTGCAAAAATCATTGATTTTATGTCATGATACTTATTTAAATTCACATATAACTATAAAGTATGTCACTAAATTATGATTATATCAATATAACTTTCAATATTTTCAATAGCTTTCAGAATCTTCCAGCTTATATATATATATATATATATATATATATATATTCCTATCATGTTTCAATTTAAACTCCGAGAAATGATATTACTT
>JAPDSC010095040.1:0-18793 GCA_026290005.1 Latrodectus geometricus | reverse complement strand
GTTTGTATTTCGTACGTGTTTAATATCTCTTTCCCAAAAATAAGTTTCAATTCTAAAAATATTTAATGTCTTTCTACATAAAATAATTTTCAAATTTACATGTTTTAAACTGAATTTACATTTTCAAATTTAATTTAGCTGAAATGAATTCAAAACAAAATAAAAACATATACAATTAATTCATTTTAAACTATACTATTAACTCATAAATGTACTGTTTCACATATAAATCTATTTTAAACGCAATTCAAACATTAATGGATGAATTGTGTTTAAAAATTTCACTGAATTTTCAATTAGTTCTAATGATACTAGTAAAAATAATCCAAACTGTCACCATATTGTATTGAGGATAACATGAGTTTCAAAACATAATTTTATTTTAAATATGTTGTATCGATGTTATAAAAAATTTTTAAATGCATTAAGCAAAGTTTTCTGAAATAAAAAATCAATATCTATTTTTCTATGAAGATTTAGCTCAAATATTTTTCTGGTAGATCAATTAAAAGCTGGCTCAGCAATACGACATCAATTGTTTAACACTTAAAATGTCTCCTTGAATACCAAAATTATAACACAACTATCTATAAAAAGCGAATATTTTTTAAAAATTACAAAAGATTAATAATAAATTTTGGGGCATTTTAATCGCTTTCAAAAATAGAATCCTATTTTTGAAAGCGATTAAAACCTTGAGAAAAAATTCCAAAAAGGTAAAATTATATTAATTTATTTTCTTCTAAAACATTGATAATTATTAAACATTTAGTAAAATATAATTAATCTTAGTTTTTTTTTAATTTAAACTAGAAGCTTAAAATTCTCATACATATAATTTTTTTTTCTTGTAATCTAACTATCTTCATGTGCATTGCGATTAATCAAATTCAAAAAGTTGCAGTTCAAATACACAATAATTCCATTGCTCATTTTACAAAGTTATTACAAAGTTACATAGAAATGTTGAGTGAAAATTAAAATAAATTAAACGAAAAATATATTATATCCAAATTCCACATCTAGTTTCTGGCAACAATTAATCACTCTGACACATGATATTCTCGAGGGCAAAACGATTAAGAAATATTTAAGCATCATTACAATTTATCACCGTAAGGCAAATTGAACAAATAAACTCCAAGCAATCAATTACAAACGAATGTATTATTTTGTACCAAGATTTTTCTGTGATTAATGATTATTAAAGAAAGAATGATAAAATGGTCTTTATCTTGTTGAGAGGAAAATTCAACGACCGGAAATTCATTTGGATGATACTTAACAATTCACATAAAAAAATTTAAATTGATGATACATTATAATGACTTTAAAAATCAATTCATAACAAAAGAATATCCATTTCCTTTTCTGTAAAAGCAGAAAAGTGAGAAAAAGGAGCAACTTAACCGAAACCAATTTTTCAAATTCTAATCTGGAGAAGTTTCAATTGCTGGGTCTTAATTTATCTCTTTAATGTACTACCGCTTATAAAATTACCAAATGCCAAATGGTTAGTAATGTCTAAATATTTAGATGAAAGATAAATAACTATTGCGCTGGCTTCAACTGCAAAAAAATAGGTTTGCTGTTTTTATTTGTAATATATGATTTCAGCTTAACATGCTAATATAGTTTTAAAATTATTTTGCATCTATCTCAAAAGTGATTAAACATCGTTCCATAAATACATATACTACACTAAAGGAATATTTCAAAGGAAACATTACAAGCAGCTTCTATTTTTGGAACAACTTTGATATACCCCCCCCCAAAAAATTACGCGCCAAATCTGGCACTCCCTACGGACTTTTTAGGGTTGCTGTTTCTTATTTTGGTGTTACCAATTTAGGTTTTTTCATCTTTTAGGTTTTTGCTGCTGCCAAGTTTAGTATTTTCTTGTATTTTGTACCATTTTCTGAGTTTTTTTTTAAAAAGTTTTTATGCATTAATTATTTGTATTTAGCGAGAATTTATCTTGGCGAATAAAAAAAGGCACCAAAAACAGGTATTATGGTTGGCGAGGGAAAAAAAGTCTCCAAATTTCCGATTTGGGGGGGGGGGTATATCAAAGTAGTTTCCTATTTTTCACTCTTAAAATATACAAAAATGTCTACAACACTCCATCTTATTTAATTCAACAATATTCAACAGTATTTCATTAGTGTAACTAAATCTGTAATTCAAGAATATTGCAACTATAATTATTAGTGGAGTTATAGATGGTTATTGATCTGCTTTGGGGCTTGCTTTTCTTAGGTCATCAATATTTGTAGTGTTTAGAAATCTATATATTGATCAGTAACTTCCGATCGAATTAATCCTCGATAATTTATTCAGAACAATCCAAATAAAAATATTCAGAGACAATCCAAAACTTATTAAGAACTGTGCTTCGAACAATATATTTTGATATTTAATTTTACTTTCAAGGAAAAAAACCTTTAATTTTATATTTTTTTCAAAATGAAATTAATTCAACAATCATAAGCATAAGCAATTTTTTAAAATATGAACTTCATTAACTCTTCTCATAAGCAAAAAGAAATACAATAGAATATAATAGGAAAGTAGTAAAGTTGTTAAAATTTACAACTTTACAATTTTTCTAATGGATACAATAAATATTAATGGATAATTGATAGATTTGATAATGAAATAAATGACAGATTTAATTGAAAATATCCTAACTTAATTCTAAATAAAAAAAACTATGCAGTAAAAATTTATCATTTATTATTGCATATTTACATAAAATTCCACAATTTTCTTTCATGCAGAAAATGCAATTCTTATACTCATAACCACTTAGAAATTTCTTTTTTTCTGTATGAAGTTTGTAGACGAAATTCCTCTACTGAAACCTGACGATCAATAACAATGACGTGATTTCGATATTTTTTATCCTTTCTTCGTGTTTAAGTATTTTCATTGTTTACCATTCAGAAAGTAATTCCCAGTTTCAATTGTGGGCTCGGAAATATGCAATCACATTTAGATTTTCAATTTTCAATCCAAAAAAATGATAAAATAGATTCGCCTTTCAAGTTTAATAGATTTAATTTAATGAATCAGAAAATTTTCTTAACTAATTGCTTTTAATTTTTGTATTCTCTATTAATTACTTGAAAATATTTTATTAACATTTTTTTAAACATTTTATACTACCACATGAACGGTTAACTATATTTTGTAGCTTCTTTTGATAAACATTCATTTTCAGTTTTTATGTCTATTTAATTTGGGTTAATTTTTCAACCTTTCCATTTCTTTTTCATTAGTTCGAAAGCTTAAAGAATAGCTCATTTGTATATTGTTTATTCTTTATAACCTTTACAAAAAATGAATTCGAAATGCCTTTGCACACGTTCTCCTGAAGAGAAGTTTTTTTTTTTTTCTAGATTATTTTCATTACCATTTTTATTCATTTATTTTTTATTGTTCTGGATGCTTTCTTTCCTTTTAAATTATTCATCTAGTTCTTACGGAAAACTTTTCATAAATTTAAAAAATTATTTCCGGTTTGTACTTTTTATTCTTTATACTTCATTTATTTCATTATATATTTCTAAAAGAAAATGTGTTGTTAGATAGTTAATTTTTTTATTTAATTTTTATTTTAATATATATTATATATATTATTTCTTTTCTAGTTTACCATTGAAAGAATCTGTGTACTAAGTCTGTCTTCAACAAAGAATTTTTTTTTTTACTTTTTTACCTTTAAATCAGATTTTTGTTTTTGTATGATTCATTTTTTATTTAATTACACCAAAAGAAAGCAAAAGGGTATTCTAATATTTTATAGTTTACGTTCACAAATGAGAATAAACAAACATCGAAGTTGATAGAATATTTTGGAACAATACAGAAACAAAAACTAGAACGTGAAAATTAAAAACAATTTTGAAGAAAAAATTCATGCTGTCCCGAGCTGCCTAAAAGATTTATTCCTGTGTTTGATATTTTCTTGAGTGGTAACAAATTCAGGTGGGTGACGGAAACTTAGGAAACATAAAAATATTATAAAATAGTATATTAGTATAAATCACAGAATTCACATAAACATCAATAAATTGTTATTAAACACATAAACTTGTAAATTATAACTTAGAGACAGGTTCAAGTGACGAGATTGACAACTGAATCTTACTTTCTATTCTTTTCAAACCTTACCAGTGTGAAAAACAGCTATTGTACTTTTGGAAATATTTTCAATGTACCATATATTTTACTCTACGAAATATTTAACATACATAAATCTTCATAGCTGGACTATCTCCATTTGGGTCAGGTTTCGAACAAAAGTAAGAATTTTTACCCCTAAACGCAACCCAAAACAATTCTTCCATGTAGCAAAAATTCTTTCTTTTGAGAGAAAAACGGGTTTTAGTTGTTTCCAAACGAAATATTATAAGAAAACAAATAAGAGGTTTTTAAGGGTCTCTAGGCCAAAAAATAATAGGAAGAAACAAAGTATTGCAAACAATCAGAAATTTAAATAGTAAAAGATTACAATTTACTCAAGAAATATCAAATACTCTGCTACTGTTTACTCTGAAAAAACAAACGCACAATACATGCTCAATTACATATTCCAGCGTATCAGCAATGTTGTTGTGAAAGCATTACTCAATGCATACTCTCAAATCGGTAAGTTGGCATCTTGATTCTTATGTACAAAACTATCAGGTAATTCCTAAGACAGAAGTCTGAAGAATACGGACTAATGGTTGTAACGACCTCATTAATAGTAAACGATGATTGATTATTCCATTCTCTTCAAAATGAGTATTCAAAACTACTTCCTTATTAGAATATCGCGAGGAGCGCGACTTCACCATGTGCTATCGGCACATCACACTGCTACATTTGTGAAATTATGAAAATATTCGAAAAAATTCAAAAATCTTCTTAGTTAACGCTATTGTTACAGAATCTAAAGTACTTATCCCTTGAAAAAAAAGGACCAATATAAATATTCCGTACACACGTACTTAGTGATTTCTTGAGAAGGAAATACTTGAATTTCAAATAAATTCTTTCTTGCCCATACTCTATAATTGTAAGAGTTTGCAGACTTTTGGACATGGAAATGGGCTTCGCCTATCTACAAAATGTTTCATGTATTATCCACTTCCATTCTAGAAACTAATCGTAAGCGAATGGTGCTCTAATTTATAAATCAACAGGAACCAAATACTAAGCAGGTTTAACTTTGAATGGACTTCATGTTTCACAAGATTTTCAGAACACGATTGGTAGGCGTATCTTAAGATTTGTGAAATTTTCCATCCATTTTCACAAAACTGTGTTTGATACTTCTTTCATTACTGTAGCATCATCCTTCACTGAAGTGAAAACAAGCGATTTCCTTCTTTTACCACATTATGCTTTAAGTTGTCATCAGATTTATTTATCATCCTCAACAGATCAACAACAAGCATCAAACCAGATTTGTTTCTTAAACACACTAATTAGTGTCATTTCTTTGTCAAACATTTCTTCAATGCAATTGACCTAGCCGCCACCGTTCATCTAAGAAACTTTCACCAATAAGTTCGTTCTAACAAGGACATTATGATCTTCCAAGACCCAGAAACAAGAACTACATGTTTCCCTGCCAAAAGATTTATATGCTGCTTACATATCATTATTAACTACAGCTTATAGAATAATACTTCGTTTAAAGCATTATTTTTAACATTTATAAAGAGCATCACCCAATTTTAAAATTTTTCAGTGAAACAATCCAAATTTTTACAAGTATATTTAGTTTAAATATTAATTGATCGTATTAGTAAGCACTTTTTTGTGTTTTCAGACAGTGAAGGCATGTGAAAATGAAATGATCACACCTAATTTGCTGTTTTAAAACATCAATTACGTATGATCATTTTCTTTTGGTGAATTTATTGCATCTTATGCTTCAACAATATTTTAGTTGAAGTATTTAATTGTTTTGCAGTTATTGTCATCACTATCTTAATACTTTTCTTGTTCAATATCAGGATAATGCAATACTTAAAAACATGAATCAACAATCGTTACTATAGAGATAATTTGTTTTGTTTTCTACGGCGCTTTGCTGAATTCTGGAATTATTAGTATACAACATAAGACAGCAATTATACTGTACAAATATAAAATTGTTCACGAGTGTTCAAAGGGCTAAAAAAAATTCTTATAAGTTATGTGACAAAACTTTAGTATTTCTTGTATATCAACTATGAGAATTTTTAACTTAAAGGTAAATAATATTTGTATGAATACTAAAATCCTTACAAATATTTTTGCGAATCTTTGCAAAATAAAATTAATTTCGATAAGTTCAGACCAAATGGCAACAACGGTGTACAAAAGAATTAAAAAATGGCGAAACGTAATTATGTTTCCAGAAGATTGAAAGCTAATTTTGAGCTTAAATATTATTAATTTTATACAGTTCCATAAGAATTTATAATTTCCTGATAAATTAAAATATAATAAATTAAATATTTGTAACCATACTTAAAAATTTAAAGGCTAATAATTTAAATATAATTTATGTTTAATTCAAAGCAAATTTTAAAACAGTGAACAAATTGAATTTTTTTATGTTAAAAAAAAATTTCCCCATTGTCTGAACATAAAACCTGTTTCTGGTATTGGATAATATAATTTAGAGCGAAATTCTCATCTCATTTTCTGTTCTTGATCTATAATTCCGATTTGTAACATAGTATTAATACTTCTGAATACCTCTTGTATAAAAAAGTCAATTTTAAGTGCTTTTGCATGTAAAATAAAATTTAACCCATCCTATTGTTGAAAATGTGTTGAGAAAAATATGTTTACTTATTAAAAGGATGCATATTTTTTATTGGATTGACACTTTCCGTGTCGAACTATTTGCACGCAATAACAAAAGGGTGTTTACAAATGACTTGTTTCAAAACTTGAAACATGTGACAGTCAACTATTTGCATAATTTGTTATGGCTGCAAATACTATTTCTTGCATACCTAATTAACGACTCATTTTTATTATACACTGCTTTCTATAATAAAATATTAAAGAATGCCTATTAAAAGTTCTGATCTTGTATGCATAATTTTGCAGAGTTATGTAGTACTTCCCAAATTTTCTGCAACTTGTATTGAAAAATGAAAAGTCATGTTGTCATTAGCACTTTTTCGTGTGATTCCATTTAAATACTTAAGTAAACTTACCTTCTATCAAAAAAAATTTTGTTTTCTTCGGTGATATGAATTTGAAATTGATGTCCATATTTTAAAAGGAACTGTTTCACATCTTTGTAAAGCAATAAGAAGCATCTTAATTTCAAGATTGAATAGTGAAATTGCCTTATACGACGCGTAGAAATAATAAGAATAAAAACATGCAACATTTTATGCATTAAGCATATGTAATTCAATTTAAATATGAAAGTTTGTGAATAAGACAATATTTTTCCATTGCGTCAAATCTCTATTTTCCCAACCAGACTATAGAATTCTCCATTAATATTTATTATATAGATAAATATTTTTATCTAAAATTAAACATGATATTTTTATTTTACTTCTACTTTATTAATTTTGGATTACAGAAGTTGATATTGCACACAATTTGTTATTTTATTAATATTACAAATATTAAAAATATCTTAATAATTCTGAGATATATTTGATATGGGGGATAAAACTTCACTGAATATTTAATCAGTCCCGAGAGATTAATTGTAACAAGACTCGACAACATTAAACAAACATCTGAGAGCCACTCAAACGAAATAATGTAAGTTGTTAAAGTTGTCGTCAAACTTCGAACAAGACTTTTACGCAAAAATAAGTTTACAACAAGATAACTAAAGTTAGTTTCTATCAAAAGGAGATTTAAATTGATATGATAATGTATATAAATAAAACCATTGCTCTGTTCCTCTATTGAATTTATTTTTGTGCGGGCTTGAAATACGAATGGCAAAAAAAGAAAGGAATGAAATTTATATCAGGATGTGTCGATTTCTGTGTAATTTAATATAAAAATTCCTTTCGAAAATTTGATTATAGCGCTTGTAATTAATTTAAAACATAATCAATGCTTATTTGAATTCCTTGTAAAGTTAGACACAATTCATTTAAGAGATGTAACATTCCATTCCGGAACTTTTATCGCTTCAAAAATGAAGCTCTTTGTAAAATTGTCACCAGAGGGCGTAGAGAAAATTTTTTTTCGATACTGCATTTCCCCGCTTTTTTCTACTCTTCAAGAGTGTAGTTTTTAAAAAATAATAAAATATATTTATACAACTATTTTAAATTTTTGAAAAAGTACTTTTATTTATTTATTTATTTTATTTTTAACACTTTTTAGAGAATTTTTTTCCACCTTTTCTGTGGTCGGAAAGGAATAAAAGAAGTTCCGACTTTAATAAGTGACTAAAGATAGTTTTCACGCATTCGGCACCTTATTTAATTTCATTTTAGGTAACTTGTAAATGAGACTTCACGACATAAAAGATTTTTCTTAGAAACTATTAATTAAATAATTTTTATGAATGTGCTTTTATGCATTTAACTGTAGAACTTAGCGTTTTCTTGCTGTAATTAAAATAATCAGAAAGGACTTTTCCCCAAAATTCTTTGTTATCATTTATTTTGATAGATTGTGCAGAAAAGGAACTCAGTAGGTTATGCTCGTGTTATTATTACATTACTATTTGCCTTTTTAATTCATGACTGGATTAGAAATCAAAATATATTTTGTAATGTATGCACTTATATGTATTTAAACTGTAGAATTCAGGTTTTTATGTTTAAGCGAAAACACTGCAGTCAGAAGTAATTTTTTCAATTCTCTGATTTTTATACATTTTTTGTTTATTTTAGTCTGCTTTATATAAAAGAAGTCTAATGTAACACATTTTTTCAAATAAAAAAATCCCTCCCCAAAAAGCTAGGAGCACGTTCTTTCATGATAGTATCTTAACTAGTGATATATAAGGTGTTAACTATAAATTCAAAGAACTGAAAGTAAAGTAATCCAAAGAAATGAAAAGAAACTGGTGAATTCGGTCAATGAATTCTAAATTTTTTTTAATAATAATAAACTATACACTTATATTGTAAAGATTTATTTCTACGCATCATTTTTCATTCTGGGTATTTCTAAGCAATAAGATTTTAATTTAAAATTTTTATTGAAGAATTTTTCATACATATATTTGGAAATTTTTAATTAATAAAGGCTCTTGATAAAAATTGAAATACTTCATAACCAAAAAAATTTGTTATTCATAATTTAGTCTGCATATTGTTTTAAATTTTATATAAGTAAACTTGTTATCCTGCTTCATATGAAAATCGAAAATACATAAAAATATAGCTAAAATTAAATCAAGCTAAGTGTCAACATAAATTCAATAAGAAATTAACATATTTCTAACATCATAAAATCCCTAATAAATTAAATTAACGACATTCATAAATTAACAATGGGATTAACATTCAAAATTCATGGTTTAAATTAACGACATTTATAAAATTTCATACGAGCAAAATTTTTCTAAAAACATAGGGAAAGAAATGGTTAACTATTTTTAATTCATACCAACAAAAATAAATATCTATGCATAAAAAAATCTATCAATATTGAGGGAGAATAAAGTTATAGAAATTTAAATATTTCGTTTTGATGTTTTTTATAAGTAAATGCATTTAATAAAATTCTACAAAAAAATCAAAGATAAAACTTCTGCCATCTAAATTTTATCTAGATCAATAACTATTGCCTTAATTTAAATGTGTTGTGTACGATCGAAATAAATTAATTTATGTACTTTCGATATAAATGTATTTTCAAAGATTAAAAAAACATGACATATTTCAAAGTAATATGACAAACTTTAAATATGTTACGAATTACAAAATTGGAAAATATAGTTATGAAGCACATCTCCATAAGAATTTTTGTGGGGTGAAAATATCTTATGCTATAAAAAATAATAATTGGTAATTTTATTAATAAATATTATGTTAAACATTGAACAGAATCAAAATGTTCTTAGGAATAAAAATGTTACGAATTTAAGATTTTATTTCAAGCTATCAGAAATTTATTTTATGCAATGAGTAACAATACGTTTGATCGTATACATATAATGTAAAATTAAACAAACATCACAGAACATGTAGAACAATTGTAAACAATCATGAGGTTTTCATTTCTAATAAAAATGAATCTGTAAAGAAACAGTTTTTAACTTTTCATTATATTCATATATTATTCTTTATTATTATATTTTATGTATTTCTTCTTTTACATTGTAAAAATCATGCATTTTCATACTACCTAGTTAGCTGAAATAATTAATAAAAATGTTTTGGAATCATCATCCAATTCTGATTGTTTCAAATACTAACTTCATACTCTTATAGGAACATTATACTTTTTTTCCAAGAAAATTTGTAATAATTGTTTGTTTATATTTATTACCTAATTAAAATGTTCTTTAGGATATTTATTAAAATGAGCAGAATATTTTTTAGTGTAATTTTGTAATCGAATTTCACACACACAATCCTAAGAAAATAATTCTTAATAATAACTGCAATGTGTTATATTTTATTTTAGTAATAATATAACACATCGCAGTTATTATTAAAATTAATTTTTAATTTTTCAAAATAATATTTTCCTTCAAGGTAATATTATTTTGTAGAATTTTGTAAATACTAAAAGTGCTTTGTAAAAAGTTACATTTTGTAAATAGTTTACAATAATTTTTATATCTGCAGTATGTTAATTTAAAAATAGCCTGCTGCAAGTTCAGAATTTAATATAAGCAATTTACAAAAAAGAGAACATTTTTGCAATAAATTGCTCAAAACTTTTCAAATATTTTCTAATAAAAATTTTTGTAAAATTTTGTACCCTTGAGTATGATCAATGATGCAAGAATGTTACATATCTTTGATGTTTATTATTTTTGATTTATTATTTTATGACATCTGAATTCTGCATTTACTGTGGTAAATATTATATATTTGCAGAGAGTAAATAAAAAAAATCTCAGGTAATAATTTTATAACAATGCGGAAAACAAGGTTTAATGCTTGAAAATACTGTAATAGTCTCATGTATAAAATCTATCCATTTTTTTTTTTCTCAAAAAATTTTAAAAATATTGATTTTATTTTATGGATATTCCGTAATTTCGAAATTGTGAAAGAATCGATGCACAGTCGGAATGCAAAATTTCCCAGAATTTTTTAAAAATTAAGTAGTACTTTTATATCATAAGTTGAAGTCTTAAGAACTCCATAGGTCGAATGTTTATATAAAAATGAGAAATATATACAGCATCCAGTTCTCGTGTCTTAATAATAAAAAGGTATTATGATATTAAAAATATATAATACTTTCAGCGTAAAGATATAATTTGAAATTAATTCATTCTCATTAAAAATAAAATATCGTATAAAAATTACATTAGAATAAGGATACATAAATAATATCATAATTTTAAAAATCTTAATAGAAAAAATTTAGAACACAATTTTTTTGAATTAAAAGTGTCTAATCTATCCCCCAGATGTCACCACAACGACACAAAATTAGTTCCTTCTTGAGTTTAATTAACCTTTCTTGTCAAAATACAGAAAGTCACGCGTTAAATTTTTAAACAAATTTTAATTACTTTCATTATTTTTTAATGCTTTTCAAATTAAAATTTCAAAATGAATTAGATGTTCTTCAACAGTATTTTTTATTATTATTATTTTCGAAAACGTTAAAGTAAAATTCTCATAAAAAGGAATCTTTAGAAATTTCTGAACATTTTTGTGATGTTTATTTCTAAATTAGTGTTTTCAAATATGTTCATTAATAAGCTTTCTGTTAATGTTTATTTTAATTAGAATTTTCGTTAGTAGTTCGTAAAAATTTTTTAGCTTTCAAAAAGTATAAATTTTAAAATAATATAGTTTTTAAACATAAGGTTTCTTTCTTCCTTAATTAAAACTGTGTAATTGATCGATTTAAATTTTTATAATCACATATGATACTTAATTCATTACCGATAATTGTCCATTCTATTATATTAAGTGTACATAAATTAATAATAAAACATTTTAATCACTTTTAATTTTGAAGATGAATTTAATCATGAAGTTATTTTTAGAAACTTATTAATGACTTGGAAAACATTTGGCTTGTTATCAATTTAATTGCAAAAGTTATGGGAATAAGTTCCAAAATATATATATAATAGATAGATGGGCATGAATATATCTTATTTAAGATGCCAATCAAAAAAGGATTATCTAATATTGAGAAATATGACAATAAAGAGAAAACTGGATATTCTGCTTTTATGTAACATTTGTCAGATCACCTAGCCATATGTCACAGAAAAGTAGAGCAATCAAATATAAACAAAAGTATTAATAAAATGGTATATTAATATTAATCGCCATTTTTTCTAGTAAAAACCATTCGTAGATATTTAGGGATACTATTTTTTAAGAAACAACATCTGTCTGAATATATAGAGCAGTGTTTCCCAACGTGGGGCCCACGCCCCACATGGGGGCAATTTGAGTGTTCAGGGGGGCAATCCAAAAATGTACTCGAGACGAGTTTAAACTTTTCGCTTCGGGCCATTTAAATGCAATGCTAAATTTAACGAAAAAAGCAAATTCTTAAATAATTATTGGGTATAATTTCGCTTGACGAGACCAAAATATCTACTGGGTGTTTGGCGTCGTCAAGTTAACTTCCCTGTGGCAGACGGCAGGCTCCACGGGGAATCCCGGACGTTTTAAAATCTCGGTAAACAACGCAGTTGTTCGCACTTGAATTCGCAATGTATGTAGTGTTCACAGAATTCAGTTGGTGTTAATTTGAAATAATTAAAAATAACAGTCCTTCAACACTGTTGCAAAAACTCGGTTATTTAATAAATATATAAATTGTATATATAGATTGTTAAGTATTTGATTTGATTTTTATTTATTTTAGAAACATAACTTTCCAGAAAATTTGTCAAATGGAAAAAATATATTATTTTGCGGTGGCAGTGTAGTAAATGTGTTATATACATTTAAATAAATATGTATTTTTTAGTATACGTTTACTCTGTCACTTTAAATTAATTTTAACACATACTTTAATTTTAGTATTTAATCGATCTTATATTTATTTCTTATAGCCCCCATAGTAAAATGAGTGGTGCAAGCAAGAAAAAAACTCGTCAATATTCGGAGGAATATTTAAAATTTGGGTTCATACCCGCTATCCACGATGAGCGGATTCCTTTTTGTCTTTTATGCCAGCAATGCTTGACCAACGAATCAATGAAACGAGGTCGTCTTGAGGCGCATTTAAAGGCGAAACATGGTGCTCATATTAATTCAGATTTGAATTACTTTAATTCAGATTAGAATTAATTTGTTTAAAGAAAAATTTTGAAAAGAGAACAACATTTAAGTCTCTATTTACTGCTCATACTTCAACTAATAATCGTGTTCTTGAGGCTAATTATCAAATTTCTTTATTCATCGCTAAAACTGGAAAAAATCATATTATAGGAGAGAATTTAATAAAACCCTCAATATCAGCATTTCTTAAAATGGTTCTTGAAAAAGATGACAAAGATGTAAAAGCTATGCCACTCAGTAACAATACTGTTAGCAGAAGAATAGACGAAATGAGTGAAGATGTTGAAAAACAACTTGTTGAAAAATTGAAAACTAGAAATTTCTCAGTGCAAATGGATGAATCAACTTTGAGAGACAGTGAGGCAGTATTGATATCTTACGTAAGATATATTGATAAAGGACATTTTGCTGAAGAAATGTTGTTCTGTAAAAGATTAGAAAGCACCACTACTTCCAAAGATATATATAATATGCTAAGAAACTACTTAGATGTCAATGATATACCAATGAAAAATATAACATCTTGTGCTGCAGATGGTGCTCCTAATATGATGGGCAAGAAAATTGGCTGCTTAACACTAAACATACCGGGGATTTTTTTATTCGGCAAAATTAATGGGAAAATGGGTCAAATGACCCCTTTCGGTAGTTTTAGTGTTAAAATTGATGAAAGTTGCGAATCCAGAAATGATTCTTGTGCATTGTGTTATTCATAGGGAAAACTTGGTAGCTAAAAACATATCGCCTGTTCTAAATGAAGTACTACATTCAGTTATAAAGTGTGTTAATACTATTAAAGCTAATGCCAAATGTGAACGTCTCTTCAAGCTATTTTGTGAAAAACAAAATGAGGATCATGCTAGACTTTTACTTCATACTGAAGTAAGATGGCTATCTAAAGGGAACTGCTTGAAAAGATTTATGGAACTGTTTGATACTCTTAATGATTTTTTAAGTGACTAACCTGAAATGAAGTATCTATTAACAATCGATGGTAAAGCATTTGTGAGTTATTTAGCCAATATCTTTGAAAAACTAAATAAATTAAATAAGCAACTTCAAGGAACAAATAAAACTCTTGTCGATGCAAAAGTGAAGATATTTGATTTCAATACTCAAGTTGAGTTATGTCAGAAACATATTAACAACAAAAACTTTCAACAGTTTCATTGGCTCCAAAAATGTGAAGTAACTGATACCGCATTACTTGTTATTGTCAATCATCTGAATATTCTATCGGCTGATTTAAAAGAAAGATTTTCTGATTTGAAACAAATTGATTTTCCAATATGGATGATGCAGCCAATGTTAGTGGATTTGTATGATATATCAAATATGGAGTATCAAGAAGAACTTGCAGAATTACAAAATGATGAGTCAGTTAAAACTTTATTTAATATAAAAGGAGCGATGCCATGGCTTTGTGCGGAAACAGAGATCAAATACCCAAATTCAACGAAATGTGCAAGAAAACTATTGCTACCTTTTCCATCTTCATATTTACTTGAATGTGGATTTAGTGCTGTAAATGATTGACTTGTAAAAAAAGGAAATCGGCTGGATATAACACAACGTGGAGACTTGAGACTGATGCTAACCAAATTGGAACCTAATATAAAATCTTTGTGCAGCAAGCATCAAGCGCAAGGATCTCACTAAATTAAAAGAATAAATTAATATAGAAAAATCTTTATTAAAATTATTTGAAATTTGAATGTCAGTTTTTGATTATATGTTTTGAAAATCTACTTACTGTGTTTTGTTAACAATTTCCTAGGGATTTGTTCCTAAAACCTATCATTTAAGTTTCTTAAGTGAACAATTCAATTTCTTAATAATAAAAATTATGTATGTTACATGGGGGGGGCATAGGAATTTTGGAAAGGCTAAGGTGGGGCATGGCACAAAAAAGGTTGGGAAACTCTGATATAGAGCGAAATAATGAATATATATTACATCAGAGTGATTAAATAGCAATTTATGAGAAATACATTTCGTTGAATAATGACTGATAGAGATGTTGTATGATTCAAAACTATGGAGAATTGATTCAAAACTAGAAAAAATTAAACAAAGAATGAGTTTAATTAAATTGAGAAATCACCATTCCATATCCGAAAGCATTTTATTGATATGATTGCTCTTAAATTGAACTTGTTATAACTCTTTGAATCTATGTTGAAAGCAATCTATTTAAAATTGACGAAATCTTAATAATTTCTTGTCTTTCGATATTGTCAAACATCTTTAAAAAGAATTATTGCCCTGAGCTAGAGTTTTTTTTTTTTTTTTTTTTTTTTTTTTTTTTTTTTTTTTTTTTTAATATATGTGTATATAATCGCGCAAATCAGTTATACATATAACAATAAAATAAAAACAATACTTACTAAATAAATATATTATTTTAAATGCAATAAAAAATTAAATAATTTTCAATAAAAATTGGAAAAATTGATAAGAGTAAAAACTAGTTTTGTTAAATTTAGATTGAATTAGCTTATCCAGGAAAAAGCATTTTGCTTATTCTTTGATTTTTTTTATTTTATCATTATTTTTTTAAAACAATAGTAATATAAATAATCACTAGCAGCCAATTGGACTCATCCTTGAAATCTTTCTTTGATTAAAAACACAATGTCATTGGAGGAAAGATGAATAGTCGCCAAGGAAGAAAGTACTTAAATGTCACAACATGTTTACATTGCTGTAATCTGTTTTCTTTAAAAATCACAATAGATGAAAGTAGATTTGTTATTGCTATGACTGTTTGTTTAACTTTAAAAATATTAAGAAATAAGAGGAAATATTTCAATGATATTTATGAGATAAAAAACATATGGAAGACAAAAATGTCAAAAAATGTTAAGTTTTGTGTTACCTCCACTTTGTGGTATTTTATTTAGATATTAATGTCTCAAAGTTAATAGTAGTAAAGTTTATGGTTTTTTTTTTACATTTTAAACAGGCAATTAAATACCTTAGTTATTTTTCCAAGGTATCCCATGTATTTGTATATAGGAAGAGATTCTGTGAGAATGTCTGTAGAAATTCTAAAGCGGAATCCTAATTGACTCATTGAACGTTTAACCAGGGACCTAGCAACGTACACCAAAGCTAATTTAGTATCATACGTAACAGTTCTCACAGTTCTATACAATGTAGCCGCGTTTTTTAAACGTGAGACATTATACATTAAAATAAGCGCTTTTGAGAATGGCGTGTTGCTTCCAGAAAAAATTGTTTGTCTTATGTCATCTCCGCTTAACGTAGAAGTTTATCCAACAATGAAAAGTCACCTGATGTCATTCATTATAGCAGTTTTGGCATAATATCATTGTAAATACTGACAAATGCAGTAATATAGTTATTAGCATCAGTCATAGCAACTTCCAAAATATATACCAACGGAGTTCATAGTTTGTCTATCGACAAATGGTGCAATTGAGTTAAAGCTAAATTCCTAGAACCTTAGTAAAGGATAGCCTTTTTGAATAACATTCAATTTAACTGTTTTTAAGTTATCACTATGGATAAAATATGACTGTATTTTGAGCATTTGTAAAATAAAAAACTGTTTATTTATTTCATCTGTCAGCAAATTTTGCTTCATTTTGTCTGTAAACGTTATGCATATATTTCTGTTGACGAGCTGTTTATAACTACTGAATTTCGAACATAAAAAAATAAGTTGCTTATAAATAATTCCAGATTAGAAAAATGAAAGTCGATAAAGGATCTAGAATGTTTTTAAGAGATTAAAATCAAAATTATTCAGTGACCTATGATTTAGTAAGAGCAGAAAAGATATTTTGGAATGTTCACAACTGACTATAAATGTTTTATTAAGAATAATATTAACAGAAAGAAATTCAACTTACCAGACGAAGGTAATTTTAACATTTACACAGTTTAAAAGAAAACATAATATCAAAAATTTTTGGATTTGAACAAATTTTCTAATAAATAAAGACTGTAATAATTATCACTTCATTATCCAAAACTATCGAAATAAGTCTTTCTAATAAGACATAAAACAATGAATTTTGTTCTGGTGACTCTTAACGAATTTCGTTAACATTTTAGAAATTTTGTTGATAATTTAATTTCCCGAAAATTTAGGGAAACGAAAGCTACGTTAAAATTCTAATTAATATATTTTGAGATTAAAATTTCATACAAAATGTATTGTAAATGTATCAAACCCAAACATGTAATGAACTAGGGAAACAAAATAATTGTGACAACTTAGTCAGTTTTACTGACTTTCCATGATAAAATTTTTTATTGTTAAATAACAAAATTTCTTGGCTAAGTTCTTCGTTTATGAACTTATTAACTAATAACTTCATAAATTAGGTTTCATTCTTGTAAGCATTTTGAATACTCTACTGAGTTACAATATAAATATTTCAAGGATTATCTAGATTCTAAACACGTAAGAGCTTGCCTAGTTTTCGTAAAAGTTAATTTCCACCATTCCCACGGGATTTCCCGTTAAACTTGGTAAATGTTTCTTTAATTTTAAGTGTTGAATTATAGTTCCATATTTGAAATTAATTACATCCCCCTTCCATTTCTAATTAAGTTTCGTTTTAGGTAATTATCGATACATTTTTATGAATCATTTTATTGTGTTTTATAAAATGCAATAATGAACTAGATTTAAAATTAAATATTATTTTGGAATTGAAAAAATAAAAATCATTTTTTGAATTCGGCTTGAACTTACATTATACTATTTGTCAAAGCTTATAACGTCTTTCAATAAAACGTTTTAAATTTTTGTATCCTTTGTTCTTGCATTTTAAGTCACTATAGATTTACATTAATTAAAACCAACACGGAACTTGACGCTAAATTTCAACCAGACACAATCGCATGTTTTTAAAATATCTTTGTCTATAAATAACTGTTACATTCGCATTCTTATTTCAATTAATAGCTACGATGAATTACAATTACGACTTCTTCATAAACGTGATTCACTTTACCAGAGAATATCATTAATGAATATTTACTGATACTAAATTTGGAGCTTAAAATTGGTAAATAATGAGCAAAGAAAGAACTCCCGACACAATCTGCAGTTAAAGATTATAATGAACAATTCATAATATGAAATAAAGTTTATAATGTAAATTAAATATTCTGTATCCATTAAAGTGGAGCATTATATACTCAGGAAGTATGAGAAAAAATGTTCAGAAAATGGATGCAATGTTTTCCTATTAATTCAGAGCTGTAAATATTACCGTGTAAAAACAAACAGATTTTCTTTTTATGTTCTTGTTATTATGATCAAAGATAGCTACTCAACACATATCACTGAACCAAAATTAATTCCTGGAACAAGATAAAGAGATGTATTT
>JAPDSC010095031.1:122558-133319 GCA_026290005.1 Latrodectus geometricus | reverse complement strand
ATATAACTGTTACTTCTGTAGAAATATAACTGTTACTTGAGAAGAAATATAGCAGTTAATTGTATAGAAATATAAGTTACTTATGTAGAAATATAACAGTTGCTCTGTTATTGAAATCTATTTGATATAACAGTTTCTTGGGAAAAACTATTCTTTGAAGTTGAAGACAGTGATTAATAACATCGATTCTCAGATGTCAGAGAAAAATAGATAAAATGCATTAATAAAAACGGTTGCTAGAAAATTAACTGTAACTGTACTTATCAAGTGCGTATAGTAAAAATAAAAGCAGTTACTAGACAATTTTCTTACTGTTTGGTTAAACTTATATAACTTTTGAACAGTTCATAGTATTGGGCAATACTATGAGCTCGCAGTGATTTTCATTTGGGAGAAAATAATGTGCATTTTGGGCATAAAAGTGTAACAATTATTTACTAGTAGGGATTATTCAAACCTGTTTTATAGAAATTACAATTTTGACCTACACATCTGTAGGAGAGAATTTTTAAACATGGACTTTTAAACATGGAGAATTTTTAAACATGGATTTTTAAGCTTTCGTGTTAAAGAGAAATGTACTTTTTCCGCGAAAGCTATACCGTTGTTTATAAATTTAATAACTGATTATTAAATCCTATTTAGCAATGGCTTACATGCAGAATAGACTTGGAAAGCCAATGATATTTTAAAAGGTCCCAACACAAATTGTTATTGAGTTGTTGCCTGGTATAGAAATCCCTTGAATTATATGCAATTTATTCATGAAAATAGAGACTATCATAACAATCAATCTCAATTGTCAGCAGCCAATGAAATCCTTGATATGGCAAGCAGATGAACTACGTGAAATTTATTTATGAAAATACAGATCATAACCACAAATCTCAACTATCGACAGTCAATGTTGTTGTTGTCATGTGCCAGCCAGGCTGGCAATATGGGGTGCGCTGCTCCACTTTTCCAACTGAACCATATTTGGTGTGGAGTCTGACTTCCTCAGTACACACATGCCATAGGTACCCATTTATAGGGTAGGCAACCATTCACACACAAAGAAAGGACAAACACAAGAAAGAGAGAGAGAGAAAGTGCATCCATGCCCCAGCCAGGATTCGAACCCAGGTCCCACCCATCTGTAGTCAGGCACGCTAACCACTAGGCAGATTGAGCAGCATCGACAGTCAATGAAATAGGTAATTCCCTGGTTATGAAAAGCAGACGAACTACATGAAATTTATTTATGAAAATACAAACTATCATAACCACTGATCTGAATAATCAACAGTAATGAAATAGAGAATTCCCTGGTTATGAGAAGCAGACGAACTACATGAAATTTATTTATGAAAATACAAACTATCATAACCACTGATCTGAATAATCGACAATAATGAAATAGAGAATTCCCTGGTATGGGAAGCAAATGAAATACTTGCGATTTATTTATAAAAATACAGGCTAGCATAACACTAATCTCAATAGTCGCCAGTCAATGAAACAGGAATTTCCCTGGTATGGGAAACAGATAAACCTCGTACGATTTAGTTATAAAAATACAGATTATCATAACTACTGTAACTGTCAAAGGTTTTGAAGAAAGTGAGAAAATGGGTTAGAGAAGATTAACGGAAATTGAGTGCATTGTTGAAAAAAGAAAGATAAACCCAAGCCCTCTTATCAGGGAGTGCTTGGATAAAATCGGTTTCTTCCCTTGCAATAACTGTATACGGACCAGCACTAATGAAATGTCTTCAACGCAATTGTCACGATATATCAAAATGCCTTAGGTCGTCTGTCAACTATGTTATATCAAATAGCTCAATATTGAATGCAGTTCTCCCAGAATGGATGCTTGGAAGTTTTAAATATTCATTCTCCTCTGACATTTGAATACTATCTATTAATTAAGAAAAGTTCTCTCGAAAGACTATTTTCACAATTGATATTAAAATGCCTTAAAACAAATGAGGTTGTTTGGTTGTCCACCATGGAGTGTCGAAAAAACAATATATCAATTAAAATTTATGAATACTCTTATTTTACTTCAATAGTTATATTCATTCAAATATAGTTACATTATAAAACAGGTTTAAAGTTTAAGAAAAAAGTTAAAATTGTATTGTATTATTAGTGTATAATAAAACCTAATTTATACTTTTGAAGTCAATAGCAAAATTCTCATATTTGTTGAAAACGTATTATTAAAATAACATTTTCGGTACATTTCCTACGATTAAACAGTATACTTCTAAACTCTTTTCTTAAAAAATATTCATATTTTGAAGAAATGTCATTAAACATAATTTGATATGGAAGCTTTTCTGCACAGTTTTAGTGTCAACTTAAGTGAAATAATAAAGAAATAAAACCTAAAAACATGAGAAATAGTTGAAATAAATTTTTGTAATTTGAAAATGAAAAATCAGTTATAAATGAGAAAAAAAAAATGGCTGGGCGACAAACACTTAAAATCTAAAAAGAGTGAAATAATAATGTAGTAAACATATTATGTATAAAAAGAAAAAAATATCTAAACTCAAAGTAAACAGATAAGTGAGAAAGGATTGAGTATAACTGAGTACAGAAAGATTAATAAAAGTTATATATCAATATTAAATTTAAAAGCAAGTATGGTTTTTGATTATATTTATATCATTCTGTTTAAATAAAATTATATTTGTAAAAATTAAAAATATATCTATATGTAACTGTTCAATTCATCTTTTTTCCAACATGGAATTGCATTTATTCGATAACTTCGTACCGAAATTTAACTTTAACCATAATATTTCAGAATAAGCTTGAATAATATATTTCTATCATTGACATCCATTGCTTTGACATTTTCCTTTACGAAACTGGCCAAATATTTTATGCGTGCAAAAAATGTTGGTTGTGTCGAAGAATTGTAACCATTTTTAGCCATTGTGCCGCAGCACTTTAGTGTGCCACCTAATTTTAAAAATGTATATAGTAAACATTATGTTTTTATTTATTACGAGTAATGAGTTTGTTTAAATCGAAAAAAAGTGCACTGTAAAAGAAAACTTGTTTTTACTGTAAAATACCGTATTACAGTCAAAAACTGCTTTTATCTTTAATGATTGAACTTTCATAAAGAGAAATTTGCCCCACGTGAAGAAATTTCAAGTGTTCCCAGTATCAACCATTACAATTTCTTAAAATAATCTTATTTGTGTAAATTCGGATTTTCTGTTTTAACAAAAAAAAAAAATAAATAAAAAAATAAAAAAAAAAAAAATAAATCGGCTACAAACCATAAAGTGGATGATATGATTTATTTATTGCTTGCATAAACAATCCAATATTAATATTTATTCTGTTTTACATGCTACAGGAAATAAATTTATCTTCACTTAATGATGAATAAGTATTTATTTTTAATAGCGGTATCAAGAGAGACAAATCTTCAAGAATATATAAAATAACCAATTCCTCTAAGATAGTGGCCAAAATGTTCTTTCCAACTGCTCACTGCTCCCACTGACAAATTCACTCGTTTTTGATGGATGGACAAAATTGTATATTCATCATTATGGGTGAAAATGATTATTTGCTTAACTCACAGACCAATTATAAGTAAAATCAAGTGACGTACACATGATCTCAACTGTAACGAAAGAAACTACCACTTTATGGTTAAAAAAAGATCGGGACTGTTTAAAATAAAAGAAGATATGAGAGTATCATTGTTATTTTTACGACCTAATATATTGGGTTGTTTGGAATGTCATTTCGTTTTTTACACCTGAATCAGTTTTTTGCTATTGAAAACCAATCATTTGAATAATATGAAATCATGCTCAGACCAGAAAGATTTTAAAAGGTATTGGACTAGAATTGGCAATATACAATTCAATAAAATATGTATTCGCTATACGTTTTTCATTTTCATATAAAACGAAATAACTTTCCGAATAACCCAATAAATTAATTTATCATAAAACATCAAACTCAAATTCATTATTAAAAGTATCCTTATTATTATGTAATTATTTCTTTAATAAAAGTAATGTTGTTTTTGTAATGCATATTATACTATTTTTTTATTTAACGGTCAAAATTATTATCATAAACTATTTTACCCAATCCATTAAAGCAACTTGTAAACCTATCTTGTGTGCTGCCAATTTTTGAAATCGTTAAAGGAGTGCCGTGTCAAAAAAAAGTTGAGAATCACAGATCTATAGTAATAACAGCGGGCTGTGCGTAGCCCGATAACAAATCCATACAGAAAATGTCCTCACGTAAGAATCTCTTTCCACATTAGTTTCGCCACTCGCAATTTGTATTCAAAGAAGTACAGGTCATTACAAGCAGTTAATCTGCTTCGACGAATGTTTTATTAATAAGAGAAAAATAAAGCACGCGCCATTGCGCGACAATCGCATGTGGACCCCCCCCCTTTTCGTTTGTCGTAGTTTAATTACTCCAGGACACGTGACGTTTTCTCTCGCCGTCTCCCCGGCAATAGGGAGCGATTTCTTCCTAGGTCCATAATGGAAAGAATTTAATCTACCTGAGTGTGTGCGTCACTCTATCCATCATGTCACTGGCTGCGGGAGAAATTTCCAGTCTTCGGCAAAAATTGGCTCGTGCAGATTATCAAAAAGCACGACATGCTGTGTCATCTTTATAAAATCCGTGCTATGGGTTTTTGATATCATTATTTTGGCAAGTCTTAAACCGAATTGGAAAAAACCCAAAATAATGTAAAATAGTAAAAGGTAAAAGAAAAAAATACAGATTCAATACTACATGGTAACTTCTTTAAAGATATATTTAAGGATCTTTAAGATATATTTAAAGATATATGTATGCTTATATTATATTACATTATATATATTAAAAAATAAAGCATTGAAAATAAAAGATTTGAATTTTATACGTTGTGATAGATTTTCTAATTTTTTGTGTTGTGAATTCAAAATATTCTAAATATATATATATATATATATATATATATATATATATATATATATATACAAAGCAGTAAATACAATGTATAGAAAATAGAAAGCAAATACAATATCTACCAACAAATATTATAGGCAATGAAACTAGTGCAAAAGCAGCTATTGAGAGAAATGCCAACGCAAATTATGTAAGATGCACTCAGAAGATTAAGATAAAACAAAGAAGAAACTATACAATTTTAAGAAAAATGAAAGTCAAGAAAAAAATATAATATAATATAAATGTAATTTATATTTATATATAATAATATAAATATAATTTATATTTATATTATATTATATTTTTTCTTGACTATTATATTTTTCTTGACTTTGTCTTCTTGATTTTTTCTTATCGGTATTAAATTGTATAGTTTCTTCCTTGTTGTATCTTAATCTTCTCTTATTAATACATCTTACTTAATAATTTAATATATATATATATATATATATATATATATTTAAAGAAGAAAATACAATATAAATCAGTATATTTAGCAGGGGTGGCCAAGACGTTGACCGTGATCAACTAGTCGACCGTGAAGACATTTTTGGTAGTCCGCGTGACCATCCCGATAATAACCTCTGATACTAACAATTTAGTTTTTAACTTATGACATAGAATTAATGAATTATTTAAAATAATTTAAAATCAAAATTTAGCTTTAAAACCTAAAACAAACTATGGAAAGTAATACAATGAATTTGTCGTTTTACAGTGAATCAAATAGAAAAAACTTAACAACGTCAACAACACCAAACATTGGTCGCGTTTAACAGATGAACATTTAATTTCGTATTTATGCATTGCAATAAACTCGTATCAGCCACAATATGATAAATTTGTCGCAGATATACAGTCCAAATTTCACCTAATCGAAGTGAATAGGAAGATCAATTTTTGATATATAAATTTTTTGATTATTTTCGTAAATTTTTATTTTGTAAATATTAATATTGATTTTTTTTTGGAAAAATTATATATTTTACCTTTTTTCTTGTTACCGAAAATAAATATGTAAACATATACGTGTGTGTTACGTTAATTTAGCTCTGTATTGGTAGACCGCCTTCGATTGTTTCAATGTGGAGTAGACCACGGATCCCAAAAGTTTCGCCACCCCTGATATATAGCATATAGAAATCTTCGGGGGAAGAGCACGATTATTTTTAGACATTTGTCCTTTGTGCTTGTCAGAGAAAAGAATGTCCTATTTGCATAGTTGACCATCTCCCTCCTGATGAAGACGTGGTCCGTATGCCTTTTCCCTATTCGTATTTTATAGTTTCTTTTTTCTCGATTTTGTCTTATTTGTATTTAATTATAGAGATTTTTCTTGCTCTTGTCTTTGATTTTTATTGCTCAAGTTACATTTTATTTTGCCGCCAAGCCTGTCTAGTGGTTAGTGTACCTGATTACGAATGGGAAGGACCTGAGTTCGAATCTTTGCTCGGACATGGGTGTACTTTCTCTCTCTTTCTTGCCTTTGTCTTTTCTTTGTGTGTGAATGGTTACTTACTCCATAAACGGGTACCTATGGCATGTGTGTACTGAGGAAGTCCCGCTCCACACCAAATACAGTTCAGTTGGAAAAGTGGAGCAGCGCATCCCACATTGCCAGCCTGGCTGGCACACAACATCTTATTTTATATACATATCAACCTTTCGTCTCTTTTATGGGTCAATAATGAAACTGAGTACCAAGTATGTTTGTGAACTAAACACTGGGGATTTCGCGTTAAGCTGACCACCTCTAATCAGTACGTTTACTTGGCACCCCGGAATTTATATGGATATATAAATTAGGCGTGTTTTGAAATCATAAAAAAATGAGCTGAACACAAATGATTAAACCATACTTTGTCTCAACACCCCATATACTTGATAAGATCAAATTTGCTGTGCACATGCAGTATCAATTATTATTAGAAGTATAAAATTCATTGAAATTGAAGTTAGAAGTATAAATATTATGAGAAATATGAAATTATTTATAATGAGATTTGTAATTTTTTGAAGCTCCACATATAAGAAGTATACTTTAATGCAAAATACAATTAAAGAGCTAATTTTGTTAGAATTACGGAATGAATTAAAATTTAATTTTAAGTATATTAAATAAAATAATATATTAAGTATAATAATTTTAAATATAATAGTCACATAATTTAAAAAAGGAAATATATGGGATTACCTTAAAAAAGTAAGAAATGTTATAAATACAATATTTAGTAGTTTTTTTTAAATTATTTTTGTAATTTTTATCCTTACATTAATTTATTTCAACAAATATTATTTTGCTTATAATAATTGAATTATAAAGCAGCATTTAACATAACTCTTATACTTTCAAAAATTTGATACTGATTTGATTTTTTAATTTATAATTAAAATTAATTATATAGCTTTATTACTTTGATAATAATATGTGATCTGAAATTCAAATTTTATAGAGGTGGTAGCATTGGCACGCCACTGGACAGTAGAAAGTTGCATGGTATCTTTTAACATCCACTCCTATTTCTTCTTTTCCCGGACTTCTGAGAGATTTTAGAAAACAAAGAAATTTCCCAAGCACTCACTTAAAGTGATGGTTGAGAATATTGTTCAACAGTGCTTGAGATTTTATATTTGACCTTATCTTCCAAAGACTGTTTTATTTCCTATAAATAATTGTGATTCAGGTGGCAAAATGGTAGAGTTTCACTCACCCACACCACAAGTCCGAGGTTCAGTCCTTGGGCTGGGCAAGGTCGACTCAGCCTTCAGTGGATCGATAGAACTGATCACCAGGCATGCTTGAAAACTAAACAGTGGGGGGTTCGTTAGGCTGACCACCTAACAGGGATATATGCTCCTCACCCCTGGGCCCTCAGTCACGAAAACAGATATGGGCCTATAGGCCTTAGCCCACTGAGTGCTCGTTTCATTAAGTTTATATTAATTGTGACTCATTTGAATTATTTAATTCATGACCCTGTAGCATTCATTATGAACAAAGGACCAGACTCTAGTTTCCGACATGGAAGGTTTTTGGTTTGATCCCAGCCACTATTGATCAATATAAGAACGTTTTATTTTCAATTGTATGCTCATCTGTTTGGTGGGTGCTTGAAAATTTACTGGATTTATTTCTTTGCAAATTCTTCAATATGACTCATTATGTATGAAAAATTTAACAGGAAGACTATATGCTGTAGACGGTATACTTTACAACAAATAGACTATATGCTAAACGATACCAATGGTACCAATATAAATCTACATTAATTTTTAGATTTTTAAATACCTAAAATCATTTAAATTTTATACATGGAAGTTCAAAATTCTGAATAGCTTGATTGAGCAGAGTTAGTTGACTCGCTTTAAAACAAGGCATTTGTATTATTTATGCACCAAATATATTATATAAGCAGATAGTTTTCAAATCTATTTTGCTTTCTTGTTTGCTGTGATCATTTTGGAAAAAGAAGAATATACTTATTATTCTAAGAGCTATAAATTCCACCTTTCTCCATAAATCAGATAATTATTTTAGTGCAAGAGCACTTAGGATTATCAGATCATTTATCAAACACTTCATTATTTTGATTTATTTACTTTCTTAAAATAAACTTTTTTTATCAATGTAGAGATGGGTTTACTAACAAAAAGATGAAACACTTTCGTTAATACCATCAGTATTTCACCTTACTCAACTCATAAACAGAAAAAATTTGCGGAAATATAACGACTGTTATGCTTCTAGCGCAAGCTGTATATAATTCAATACAACAAACATCTTAGAGAAATGAATTTAGACAAAAATTACACTAATACGTTGTTTTTAATAAGAAATTGTGTGACCACAAAATTTCGATAAAATAAACAAATTTCGAAAAATCCATAAAATTTTAATTTTAATTTTTTTTGTTGCCCTTGTTTAATTTTTTACACATTAAAATCAAGATATAATACAAACTAACGGAAACTAACGGATCATTCTAAATGCTAATTAGTTTAATAACGATTAATTCTAATTAATGAAAATAAATTCATTGGAATTATGTCACTTTTTAAATATATTTTTATTATTTTATATCTATAGATTTTTAACATTATATTATTGGATAAATTGTCAAGGTATAACTTTAAAAGTCTAAAAATTTAAAATGAAAATCAAATATATCATATAAAATCACTATCATAATCAAAAAGATGAATGTCTTTTGAGCTACAGTTTGAGAACATTGGCTTAATTGTTTTGGTATAATCTCTTGTCAGTTTGAGAAAGTTTCTGACTATATACGTGAAAGAGGCTATCATCTTCGATTCGAAAGTTCAAGGCTATTTCTAAGGGGTCACAATGGTCTGATAAGTTTGCGTTTTTCAAAGCGAAAGGTCCCGGTTTCTATCCCAGGACTGTTGAAGAAAGGATAATGGATGTTGTATTTCTGCTTTCGTCTGTTAAGGTGGGTGCTTGAAAGTTTTCCAGATTTCTACTCTTGTAATTCGTGAACACCACCCAATATCTATCAAATATTCACCCGGAAGACAATTAAGTGGTGGGAGTTAAAGTGCTTTATACAAAAATCTTATCTTTAGAAAGTCTATAACATGGTGTCAAGAGATTATTTCTAAATTCAAATTGCATTTCTATGATAGTCAATTAAAGACAATTTGTTTTTTCAGATATTAAAAAATTTCTCCAAGCTTGACGTAAATGTTACGTAATACCTTCTTTCCTAAATACAATTAATAAAAACATAAATAAAATTATGAAACATTAGGATTTTTTCTAGAAGGAAATTTAATTTTCTTAACAAGATTTCTAATGAAAAGTGCATAGTAAAAACAATTTGTTCTAAATTGTCCCGTCACATGATATATAAGATAGGATTGCCAAAATAGAATGTTGTTAATTATCCTTAGTATTCTGGATCTTTCTGAGTTAATAAAAAGAAAACCAGGTTTCCAGAAAAAACGTAAAATCCGCCAAAAAATGCCAAATTCAAAAATGCGCCAAATGAATCGCCAAATTCGAAAATACGCCAAAAGGAGTGTATTGTATATATGCCATATTTTAGACAAAGATTTCTATAATCGACAATACACAAAAAATATTTGCATTGATCATGTTACATGCATACTTTCTTAATAAATCTGAGTATCTTTTGTAATAAATTTCGAGAAAAATTCAGTTAAATATACTTTTTTTCCTTCACGATTTTCACATTTTTTAAATTAAAAAAGAAAACTTATTGCATAATAGTAGCGCTCCAAAAGCACAGGTCCGAGATTTGATATTCGAGCTGGTCAAAGTCGATTCAGCTTTTCATCCCTTCAGAGAACCTATAAAACTGAATACCGATTATGCTTGGGAACTAAACACTAGGGGTTTCGAGTTGGGCTGATCACCAAACCGGGACATAATATCCCAAGACCCTCGATCAAGGAAACAGATATGGGCATTGTAGGCTTAGGCCCCATGTCGTGCCACTAAATTCAATGAAAAAAATGAAATTCCGCCTTTGTGAAAACTTGAGCAATTTGGTAAAAAAAAATATTTATTTATGATAAATAGTGATTCTGTAGAATTAACTAAACACTCAATTATATCTAACTGGGAATGAACTGAGTTCTTCATTGTTGATTTTAGCAATTAAAGGTTTGTTTGTCATTGGACAGTTATTTTTTGCACACGAGAGCTAATTAGACCGAGAATTACAGATTAAAGTGAATTCCGAATTATTGAAAACATCCAATCCCAAGACGGGATTCAAACCAATGAAGTATCGGGGG
>JAPDSC010095031.1:102342-117558 GCA_026290005.1 Latrodectus geometricus | reverse complement strand
TATCTATTAAAATGAACTCACCTCTAGAAATCTTTAAAAAGTTTTCTGTCATTTGTAAGAATGAATTTTGCTGAGATTTTGTAAAATAAGAAAAAGCTGTTTTAGAAAACGTTCAAAAACTTAACTTATAGTTTTTTGGATGTCACATATTCAAGACAATATAAACGGATCATATTGCAATACCTTGATTGATTGCAACAATTGAAAGAAATGCAAGAATGAATTAAGTATTGTTTAATATTGTTTAACTACCAACAATGAAATAAATAGTGTTAAAAATAAACTAACTATTATAATAGTCTGACACAATTGCATAAAATTGGTGGACCATAATACTTCATTTAGTCTCAAGTTAATAATATATTTCATGTGTTTTGATTTTCCAAAAAAATGTGTTATTCATTTCTTCACAAATGTAAATTTCAGATTAAAAACTATTCTTATCAAAATTGGAGCCATTATCATTTGCTTATGAAAAATGTGGAAAAAAAAAGTATGAGTATTTCGAAAGTTTCAGTCATAAGTTTCAATGAAATTGACGACATTAGTGTGACGTCATTTCCACAACTGTTTCCAAAAAATACAATGTAAACATTTGTTTAACATTGTATTTAAGAGTGCTTTCTTGACAAAATTGGAGATTTTTGTTTGGCTATCGATTTTATTGGTGATTTTTGTTGGCACAGAATTATAAATTGTTCTTTTGCAACCAGAATACGATTGGATTTTGCCCAGCTTGGTGATTAACTGTGACTACAATTTGGCGAGAATCAAAGGTTAAAAGTTTTAGCAAACACGTTATCCTTAAATAATGAATATCAATTTTAAAAATAACAATTTAAAAATCTATCACCTAAGTCTATGGCAGTTTCAATAATAAATGACGCTTAACAGCAAATGTTTGGAAACAATATGACGTCACAACTAATGTCGTCTATTCTTAATTCTTGGAGAATCATTGTTTAATGATTTATTGTTCTGTGTAAGGAATTTTTGCACAAAAAAGTTAATTCTTGGAACTACGCTTTTTAAAATGAATTTTGAAATACCATAAGTACTCAGGGCCAAGTTGGATATCGAAGAAATGATTTGTGAGATTGAATATAAAATTTCTAACCATCATGTTGATTTAAAAAAAAAACATCAGTTACAAATAAGCTTATATCTTATGGTTTTCAAATCAGTATAATGAATATTTTGCTGTAATTTATATGAGATAGTCATAAGTATATATATTTTAAAATGTTTTCTGAATATACCTTTGCCAGTTTATTAATATTTGAAATATTTTACTCAATACTTTATTAATCATAAAGTGGTTGTTTCTTTCGTTACAGTTGAGATTATGTGTACGCCACTTTATTTTATTTATAATTGGTCTGTGAGTTACACACATAAACGTTTTCACCAATAATGTTGAATATGCAATTTTGTCCACCTATCAGAAACAAGTCAATTTGTCAATAGGATTAGCTCTTCAGTGAGCAGTTTTATACAAATATTTTATTGAATTGTATATTGCCAATTCTAGTCTAATATCTTTTACCATCTTTCTGGTCTTAGCATGATTTCATATTATTAAAATGGTTGGTTTTCAATAGCAAAAAACTGATTCAGGTGAGAAAAACGAAATGACATTCCAAACATCCCAATATATTAGGTCGTAAAAATAACAATGTTACTCTCATATCTTCTTCTACTTTAAACAGTCTCGATCTTTTTTTAACCATAGAGTGGTTGTTTCTTTCATTACAGTTGAGATCATGTGTACGTTACTCTATTTTACTTAGCTGTGAGTTAAACAAATAATCGTTTTCACCAATAATGTCGAATATACAATTTTGTCCACCCACGAGTCAATTTCTCAGTGGGATGAGCTCTTCAGTGAGCAGTTGGAAAGAAAATGTTGGCCAATATCTCAGTGGGATTGATTATTTCATATATTATTGAAGATTTGTCTCTCTTGATATCGCTATTAAAAATACTTATTTATCATTAAGTAAAGATAAATTTATATCGTGTAGCATATAAAGCACATTTAATATTTGATTGTTTATGCAAGCATTAAATAAATAAATCATCCGATTTATGGTTATTTTAAATCGGCAAGGACGATTTAAATGTTTCTTTTTTAATTTTATCTTAAGTATTTATGGTCTTAGACAAATCTTCATTTATTTCCTGAGATTGTATAAATTACATCTACAAGAAATTAAAATTTTGAAAATGCATTTGTATTTAATTTTAACACCATAGATTAAAATGCTCTTCGAGTCCTTGAGAATCCTTTCATTTTTTAGAGGTATACAAGTTAATAGCTTATGTGGTACTGATACTCAAATTCTGAGTTCTAACGTGCTTTCAGCAACACCGATATCATCAAATACATAAAAAATCTAAAGAATTTAATAAACTGGTTATGTTGTTAGAATGAACAAAGAACATTCAACAAAGAAACTATTCTTGATCAAGCCCTTTGGAACAAAGGCTAAAGGCCCACCCAATCTTAGACGGACTGACTGCTTAGGAAGAAATCGCGGCGCTTTAAAAGTGATCAATTGGAAGACCATTGCCAAAAATAGAAAGGCCTTAAGAAAAGTCTTGAGAAGGCCTAGGCACTATCAGAGCTGTCATGCCACTGAGGTAGGAAGGACTCAAATGTCCTCAATTTAAAGACATTTTAAAGAACATACTTTTCAAGGATACGAACAATTTCAGCTTGATTTTTTGATAATTGGTTTTTCAATAAATATATTTATTGGCTTTACAATATATATAGAATTTAAAAATCTTTCCGGCATTTCTATTTTTTTCAAAATGTCACTAAAAGTCGCCATTTTGTACAAGCCATTAGGATTGCCAGAATCTCTTTTCTGCAATTAGTCGAAGGCGGGTTGCAAAATTTTTTATCGCCAAATATAAAAAATTACGCCAAGGGTGATTGTACAGTAAATCTGAGCCGTTGTCTCCTGCATTTACCAATTTCTCTTACGCATCTAAAATATGTTCGGTATTTTTTCCATCTTGAATTACATCTGAGTTTTTAGGAAGCTTACCTTTCTTCTCGGAATCTCAATTTTTTCATTATCTTTAATTGTGTCTCTACTATTTCTTTGTTTTAAATCATTCCTAAAAATTGTCTCCTGTTTCCTGATATATACTTCTCCTAAGATTGTGTGTGAGAATATTCTCACGTTTCCTGATTATGTTTAAAAAATGTCTGGCATTTCTCTATTTTTGAAACATGCTAATAAAAAGTGTATCCCATTTCTTCTCAATTTCTTAATCGTGTTTAAATACTTTCTCTGGTATTTCCTTGTTTTTTTCATAAAAATGTTTTCTATCTTTTTGCGTTTTTTTTTAAATTAAACCTAGAATTTCTTGAATGTTTTAGAATCGTGATTAAAAACTGTCTTTTATTTTTTTCGTAAAAAATTCCCTAAATTCAAAAATGCTCCAAAAGGATTATTCAGCATCTGTGCTTAAAATTGTTTTTCTACGTTTCACATTTCTTATATTAGGTCTATAAAATTTCCCTAGTATTTCTCAGTGCTTAGATCATATTTGAGGTCTACCTTGTAAGCAAAAATTTAATTCTAGTCCATCAAAATGCTAATATTATAACTTTAACGCTTAATTTGTGAATCATTTCTGGGCTGGTAATTTGATTGTGATATCTGGAATAGTTCAATGAAATTATTTTATAATTTTAATATTCATGAAATAAGATTTCATCTGCTGCCCAACCTGTCTAGTGGTTAGCGTACCTGATTACAGATGGGTGGGACCTGGGTTCGAATCCTGGCTCGGGTATGGATGTACTTTCTCTCTTTCTTGTCTTTGTCCTTTCTTTGTGTGTGTGTGAATGGTTGCCTACCCTATAAACGGGTACCTATGGCATGTGTGTGCTGAAGAAGTCGTACTCCCCACCAAATGTGGTTCAGTTGGCAAAATTGAGCAGCGCACCCCATATTGCCAGCCTGGCTGGCACACGACAACAACAAGAGTTCATCTTTCTATAATTGTCAAGACAATTTTATCATATAGTTTAGATTTGCATGCTATATTGCTTTTATGAAAATGTAGCATGCCCAATTTTATAAATTTATAATCATGTTAACAAAGAAACACTAAAAAATATTTAAATTATACACCAAAAATTGGTAAAATTATACTAATTTCACCAATTTCTCTTATTTCAAAATTATGCCTAAAATCAAAATTTTTAAAATGTATTATTCAAATGTGTATTAAAATATTGCTACATATTCATAAATTTATACACTTGAGAACAAATTAAATAAGTCATGGTATTTTTTTTAAATGCGCAGGTTATAAAATCAAGTTGCGTTACACCAAACTTTTGAAATGCCTTAAATATGTATCAGTAAGAGAAGCCATAACCATATTTAGGATTGATATTTTGAATGAATATATTAAATGATGATATTTTCCATTATCAAGAAATAATAAAAAATTGAAATAAATGAGCATAATTGTGTTTTACGAATCAATCATAAGTTAAGTAATAAAATTGTATAAATCAACATTGTTACATCAATTCATAAAATAAGTAAAGCGAAATCCAGGAAATATCAACTCAGTTGCATCGCACCAATAAAATAAATCAGATATTTTTAATATTTTTCTATTTGTCAATTAGATTGGTCGCTAAGCTATTAAACTCCTTGCTTGTCAATAGCGCTGAAAAGTAGAAGAAATATTGGTACTTACGTATTATCGCAACCAGGTTGGCGCGATTTATAGGTTTGAGTAAGAAAGTATAAATAGAAAGAAAATGTACATTTATTAATTATAGATAATTTTTTATACAGTTTTTTATATTATTTTGTTTTAAAATATAAAATAGCAATCAAACCCTTTCGGTTTCGAATTTGAATAAGTTGCAGAAATATTTTTTCGGTGGAAATCTTTTGGCTATTGCTTTTAGCACTGATTAAAAACCGTCTTCGCCATTAACTTCGCTCCTATTTGGCGATTTATGCGAATTTCGGCCTGGTTGCATTAATACGTAAGTACCGAAATATTTGCCAGTATCTTGTTCAAATGTTCCATCTGCATTGGCTGTCCACCATTACATAAAACACACAAAGACGAATCAGCTAGACAAATGCAAAACAAATTATTCTACAGACAGTTATGTTCCGTCAGTAGCCTGAAGGTGAAAACCGCAACTGTTCGTTGACCAACAAGTGAATGCTGGCCAGTTGGGCCGATGCTAGTTTAGTTCTTTACGCTCATGGTACATGCTTGAGATGACCTCCATCCATGACTAGTTATTCAGTAAATGTACCTATCGGTCGCTTGATTCATAAAGCTGATTGGTGCGTTGAGAAACACATCTCCCATTTACTTGAAGCAGACGCCAAGGTAACGGGTTTGTCTTTGGGGTTTTATTCACCAAGACTCTACTTTACAGGAATATGGGTCTCCAACCACAACAAACATGTGGTTTATATAATTTTCAGTATACTGTAAGCTAATATCAACAAGTGGCCTAAGCCTTTAACGTATATACAAGGCGGTGCTGGTGACTCAAGGTTAATGGGTTTGGAATACTCTTCCATCAACCAAGTACCTTGTAATTTTGAGACACGGTCAGGTGACGAGGTCACAACTGTGCTGGCACTCTCCTCTCCAATTTTACGCCACTCCAGCGGAAGGACTTTGAACGTCACAGATTAATGTGGACACGTCCCCAATCCAAGGAGCTCCAGCAGCGCAATGAGGAAAAATCTGGTCCCCCTCCCAATTCATTGCTTGAGGCAAATGATGCTTCATTTTGTTGATCTTAAGATTAACAAAATGAAGCATCAATTGCCTCGAGAAGCGGCGAGAAGCTACTGAGACACTGGAGCTCTAAGCTTTAACATAAGAACCACAATAGATGAAAACAAAAACAAAAAAAAGAAGAAAGAAAAAAAGGGGGAGGAAGAGAGAAGATCGTTGGGGGGCACCCCGGGATTGTGACACCCATGTTTACTTAAGGAAAGTAAACCACGTGAGGGTGTAGAAACGAATTGATAAAACACTTTTCTAACAGATATACAAGTATTTGCCTGTGTTTAAAATTATTTATTGGGTTATTTCTGTGGTATTTAAGAAAAAAATTAATCTGTGGATTTAAAAGATTTATCTGTGGTATTTAAATGAAATTAACTGTCAAAATTTCTGATCTTAAAAAGCGTCCATGAACCAATCAGAAAAAATACAACTTAAGTAGTAGAAACTGAAAAAAAAAATGAATACGAAAGTTGATATAATACTTTCCAAACATATACAAGTGTGTTTGTTTAGATTCACATATGATATATTAAGAAAAATATTTGGTGGACACCGTGCAATTAAAATGCTTCTATAGGAACTAAGCAGAAATAAAAAAAATAAATAAAAATCAAATAGAAGACATATATTAGTTACAAAAGAAATTTCCGCAAAGAAGCCTTCCAATTTGGATAAATAATGGTGGCAAATTTTTCGGGGATAAACCAACTAGAGAATTGTACCAAAACACAAGGCAAATACAGAAGGTCATCAATTATTGCGGAGAAGTACTCCCAAATGATACTCAAAGAGTAAACTCATCTAGAGGAAGAACCGAAAGGGAGCGCTGACTCAACCATTGACTGTTTGGACAGTGAAATATTGAAATAACTAGGATAATTCATGAGAAAGTTTCTATTCAGTGATCCTAAGGTTTACAATAAATGAGAAAATTGGCACAAGTTATAATATCGTGGAAATTATATGGTTAAACTTTAAATTTAAAGGCATGAAAGAATTTTATGAAAGGGAAAATTTAGCGAATAATTTAATATCTTTTAGCAGTTGTGTATTATTTTAGTATTCTAAAAGATTAAAAAAAAATAATAATTGTCTTTGTCAGTTATTATTTTTTTTTTTATTTCTAATGGCGGGCACCCTTGAGCAAGTAAGTACATTAACCCATTTGCCGCAACAAGGCCGGAAACTGCTACTCATTTTATTGTTACCCGGTGGGCACCTGTGAACCAAGTCAGGCAGGTACGAGTAGCATCACCCACGCCACACCACCACAAACCCGTTTATAAAGCAGGCCACATTCATCTATCATCTAAGGAAAGGACAAGAAACAGAGAGAGAGAAAGTACATCCATGCTGGAGCGAACACAGGTCCTCCCCATCCGTAATCAGTTACGCTAATCTTCGCCAATTAAAACAAACCATAAAGTGAACGTTATGATTTATTTATTGCTTTTATAAACAATCAACTATTAATGTTTAATGTGTTTTACATGCTACGTGAAATAAATTTATCGTTACTGAATGATTCATAAGTATTTATTCTTGAATAGTGGTATCAAGAGAGGCACATCTCCAATAATATGTAAAATAACCCATCCCACAAAGATATTGGCCAACATTTACTTACCAACTGCTCACTGAGGAGCTCAGCCCACTGACAAATTGACTTGTTTTTTGATGGGTGGACAAAAATGTATATTTAACATTATGGTTGAAAACGATTATTTGCTTAACTCACAGACCCATTAGAAGTAAAATAAAGTGATGTACACATGTGATCTCAACTGTAACGAAAGAAACAACCACTTTATGGTTAATACTAAAAATCACAAAAATAAGTTTGCATAATTTGTGGTTCAAATTAGTATATGAAATTGAATAAATGAGCTTGAGTCACTTGTAGTAATGGATATTAAACTGGAAAAAATGCATATTTTAAGTATTCTTATCTTAATCGAAGATATGATGTCAAATTCCTATTGATTTCAAAGATTAATTTGATAGATTTTATTAAATAAATTTTCGTAGTATTTCCTTATTATATGTTTTCAGTTACTCGTTTTTGCTGTATTAAGTCATAAAACGGGATGAAATGCATAATTTTCAACAATATTTACCTGACGATGTTGACTCCTGAACTGGTGCTTTCGTCTTTATTCTCATCGCACTTTGGAGGAACATTGGAATTTACGGAACTTTTAACATGAACGGACCCTAACAGGATAAAAGTTTTTTTTATTTGGGTCATTTATCTAACCCTCCACTTCCCGTTCGAAAAGCGATACCGTTTCCTATGAGGAACCGCAGCCCACGTAGTTCTTTGCAACAGGCTTCGTTAAGCCTATTTTTGAAAAACTAACGCAATAAATCAACTCTTTAATATCAATCACAGTTAAGTGTAATAAAGTAGACACATGATTTTCACCAATGAAAGGATATTAAATACTAAACCGGGTTTGCAATCGAATGCCTTACATCAATGATTCTAAAAAAAAATAAAAAATAAAAAATTCTTTTTAACCATAAAGTGATTGTTTCTTTCATGGCTGTTACGATCACGTGTACGTCACTTTATTTTACTTATAATGGGTCTGAAAGTTAAACAAATAATCGCTTTCACCCATAATGTCGAATCTACAATTTTGTCCTCCCATCGAAAACAAGTCAATGTGCCAGTGGGATGAGCTCTTCAGTGAGCAGTTGGAAAGAAAATGTTGGACAATATCTTAGTGGGATGGGTTATATTATATATTATTGGAGATTTGTCTCTCTTGATACCACTATTCAAAAATAAATACTTATTCATCATTCAGTAAAGATAAATTTATTTCCTATAGCATGTTAAGCACATTCAATATTAATATTTAATAGTTTATCCAAGCAGTAAATAAATCATTACATCCATTTTATGGTTAGTTTACGTTGGCAAAAAAGATTTAAATGTTTTTTCCCCTTCAGAATACATTTAACTATTTCAAAATTTGGTGTTGCACACACAGGAAAAGATAAGTTTAGAAATTGTTTATTTTCCTACCTTGCACTGAGTAAAATAGTTTATGATAAAAGGTTTTAATATAAAATAAAATAATATAATATATATTACAAAAGCAACAATGCATTTACTAAGGTATTAAGTACAATATCATAATAAAGAAATTTTGAATGAGAAATTGAGCTTGATGTTTTTTGATAATTTCATTTATATTTAATTCTAAAAATAACAATGCTACTCTCAAATCGCTTTCTACATTGAACATTCTCGATCATTTTTTCCTTTTTCTCTTTTCGTTTTACTAAAAATTCGAATTAACGCAAGTAATATGTGAAAAATTGTAATGGTAGATACTGGGAATGCTTGAAATTTCTGTACATGGGGGAAATATTTCAATTTATGAAAGTTTAGTTATCGAAGATAATAGCAGTTTTTAACTGTAAGAAATACGGTACTTCACTGTAAAAACAATTTTCTTTTACAGTATACTTTTCTTTGATTTAAACAAACTTTACTCGTAACAGAAAAGCATTATAATAAAAAGCATTTTAATTGTTTTATTACATAATTTCCTGATGGATTATTTCTGCAAATCAAAAGCTCTCAATTCAGCTAACTATTTCGTCGGTTTGAATTGCAACCAAGTAACGAAGTAGACGCAAGAAGGGGCACATACTTTCACACTAATTGATGGACATAATGCTTTAGGATTTAACTAACATACATAAGATGTCTCAACATGATGGTCTTCAGTAGAATCAAGTACCGAGGCAGCTAACCTCTGGATATGAGACAGACCTCTATCATTACTCAAACCACGATGGGTTTTAAAAAGTAAAAGTTTAAAAATGGGTACACTTTTTTTTTTTTTTTTTTTTTTTTGGATGCCAAGATAGCCGCCAAGATGTGAGTAGCAAAATCGTGGCTGCCACTTCACAAAAGCTAAACTTAGATACAATTTGGTGTTTTTCACAATTTTTATCATAAAACAAAAATTATTTAACTTAAACACATTTTTGGATAAATTAATGCAACAAAGTTAATTGACAATTTTCATATTTTTAATGGAATCTTTGTAATTTACTAGCGTTCCAGGGCTGTTGGTTACCAGAAATGAAATTTTATCGCCAATATTTATTGCCAAACCAAGGTGAAGCAGTTTTCACACTGAACCTCTTATATAATTACTCCTATAATATTGCAAGGAAATTTTAAATATAAGCAAAAAATAGTCTTTTAATGACGATATTCTGATGATACATATAAAAAATAGCATTAATAATTAAATTATGGAACATAAAATACATAAAAGGTATTTAAATATTTACTTAAAAAGTATATATCAATTTTGATGATATCCAACATTGAATAGTTTATAATATTATAGATTTGGAAAAAAAAAAGAAAATTCCTTATTTATATGTGAACTTCAAGGGTATATTTATGTGTTTTTGATTAGCTTTGTGCAAATGATTTCAAACTGTTTTGTGGCTGATCAGTAGCTTCTGGTCTGATAACATGCTGGTCCACTTCGGACATTTTAGCGATTTTATTGATATTTTAGACGATGAGCCTACCTGTGCGAGGTGCATTTTAACATCAAATATACCTAAATGTGTGGAACTGATGAAACCAAAATGACACGTCATTGGCTGTTACAGTATCGGGACCATAAACACCCTTCCCGACTTTCAACTGCCTTATTTATATTTTTGCTTTAAAAATATTTTTTAAAAACTGAGATAATACAGTATTTTTTCTTTGTTGACTTCCATTTTTTAACACCATTTACCTTATAACTGAATGGACCAAATAATAAACAGCAAAATACTTTTTTGTGCGAAATGTGATCTTTCCAACGAGCATACATCTGAAAATGTATGATCTATATTTAAAGAGATATCGAACACTACACAGTCATCGACAGAAAAAATAATGAATTTCTTTTTCCCCAAACAATATTTCCGAATAGCTGATTCAATTTGTGTATATTCCCTGAAATTTTTTCAGGAAAAATTGTGTGATTAAATGATTAATGAAACAGAATTTTTTTTTAAAATAAAATCCTGTGATAGAACTTACCTTTATTATATACACTAACATTGATTTATGGAGATAATGCAAAAAAGTTAAATAGAAACAGGTGAGCAATCCATTATCACGTATCATTAACTCTGTAAAAAGTTTAATTTTATATTTCAAATAAAAACGTGTTCTGAAATTTAAAAATAACTGAATAAAATGTTTTGAAATATCTTATATAATATACAGCTGATTGCGCTGTAGTCAAGTATCACAAAGTAGGGAATCTCCCCGAAACTTCTTACGCACCCATTTCAGTTGATTTGAATGCAGCATCCGTTATGCGTGTTTTTGAATAGTATCAGGATTCGAACTTGAAACCTTCCACTCTGAAGAATTCGAAAAGGACTGTGAGACATGGGTTGGGAGACATTAACATTAGAAATAATTTCTATATTTGACACTACGCAGCCGACAGCAAAGAATTCAACATTATCTTTCAAAAGGACATTACAGACACCGTACCTATTACAAAGGAGAAAACACTGAAAACTCTCAAGCATCTACTAAGGAAGGGATGCAAGTATAAAACAGAAGAGAAAAACCTTTCCCACTGAATCATTGAGTGATAAAAATTAATTTTATTTTTAAAAATTCACAGAAATGTTCATTTGGAGATCTTGTATTTTATAGGTGAACGTGGGCCATGAGATTCGTGGGAAATATTCCATGAGCTATCTGAGTTGATGAATAATCGTTTCGTTTGGCGACAAGGAGTTTTATGTCGCCAAACCAAAATTTGATTGCATACAAAAGGATTGAACATAGTATAATGTATAAACTTGAATTGAAATATATAAACATGAAATTACTTTAATATTTAAAAATGAATTCGAATAATAACACAACTCTTTCTTGTATTGTACGGTAAATTTTCAAGTTTTTATTGTATGTAAGTCCTTAAAAATGGTATATTTACAAATAATTTTAGGGATTGCTTACATCTTTATAAAATTATGTTTCTTGGTTAACAGAAAGGTTTCGAAACCTCAATTAAAAAATGTTGCCATTATTCGAATCTATATACGGCGTTTGCGGCATTCGTATATAGATTCGAATATTTCTTTGGCATCAGAATTTCTATGCCAAGGATTCTCAACCATTTTAAGACGGCATTTTTGTGTGTCACCTTATATTTAAAATGTATTGCCAAATTTTAGAAATATCTATAATAAAAAATTTTCTGCTTTATTTCGAGTAAAGTTTGTTTGAATCAAAGAAAAGTACACTGTAAAAGAAACGTTTTTACAGTTAAGTACCATATTTTTCACAGTTAAGGACTGTTTTTATCTTCGATCGCTGTGATTTTTCATAAAAGGAAATATTTGCCCCACGTGAAGAGATTTTAAGTGTTCCCAGTACCTATAATTACAATTTTCGACATCTTATTTGTGTGAATTCGGATTTTCAATATCAACCAGCATAAAAACAAAAAAGTTCAATACTTTTAAATGCAGAAGACGATATGAGAGTAGCATTGTTATTTTTAAGACCAACTACAAATTAAATGATCAAAAAAGAAAAGAAAAAAAAAAAGAAACATTAAGCTTAAATTTCTCATTATAAGCATCTTTATTACTTCACTGTAATTCCCTTCATAAACGTGCTGTAGTTTTTGCAGTACATTCAAAATTATTATAATCAACTGTATTACACAATGCACAACCGATAAATAAACAACTTTTAAACACAACTTTTTCTTCGTGTGCCGCTAAATTTCGAAATCGTTAAAAGAAAACTGTGACGAAAAAAGGTTGAGAAACACTGTTGTATAACTATGAGTGTTCTTATGTGAGGTAATCATAAATATTAATGCTACAAAAAGTACACTAGCCAGAAACTGCGGCTTTTACCTTTTTGAAATTTTTCACGTGATTATAATTTATTATAAAAATATTGTGTTCTACATTTGGAAAATTTTTATAAAAATAATTTTTATACGCATTTCATTATTTGAGTTACTGGTGTAATAATTTCAAATCGTTATTCCTTAATAATAGTGACTCTTAATTAGAAATATTAATTTCAAATTATGTATATATTTAATAGTGACATAAAAAATTTGACTTTTATATTACATGAAAATAATTATTATTTTTGCTTAGTTTACAGTATTAACTACAGTTTTTTCCCTTAATGGATTTTAATATGTTTAATAACTAGATGATGTTAACGCATTAATGCAAATTAATTGCATCTCTTATTTGTGGTCACTTTTAAACTATAAAATTAAAAAACAAGAAAAGTTTTTTTAATAGTGTTTTGAAAAAGGATTATTTTTTTTAAAATCGGATTTAGGTTATCATTGGAAATTTATTGAAATAATCATATATCACTGCTGACTAGACTGTTAAACACATCTAACTGTATCAGTATTGTGAGCCAAAGACAAATGATGAAGTCGACCACTGATCTGGCACTTTCCTCTCTCTGCAATGTTTCACTGATGGTGGGAAACTTGATTTTACGGATTCATGTTTTCAACGAGAGATGCGATTGAAGCTGATTCATTTGGATCAGATATAGAGACCATTACCTTCCTGATACGAAAACCCTTAAATATATATATATATATATATATATATATATATATATATATCGCATACTGTACTGTCCATACGGTGCATTGTTAAGGCTTTCTTTTTCATTTGGAGTATCCTCATTAATTACATTGAATTTTTTCTAAAACGTACTGTTATTTTTGCAGTGCATGTTATATTATTTTATTTTACATTCAAAATTACTATCATAAATTATTTTACACAGCACATTTTAGTTAAGTAAATAATTTCTAAACTTTATCTTTTTTTTGTGTGCCTCCAAATTTTGATTTCGTTAAAAATGTGCCGTGACAAAAAAAAAAAAAAAAGGCCGAGAATTGTCTTATGTCATCAGATTCAAGTCATGAGACCGATTGCTTTCATTTTTAGCGATACTAAATCACAGAAATGATGTTCCATGTTCTCGACAAACACATCAGAAAGAAAAAAAATAAAATGCTGGAAACAACGAAAGGGAAATGGAGCCAATTATAAACGGTCGCCAAGTTTGGCGCTTTACCCTGATTACGAGAGAAATCCCAGATGGACATTCTCTCGTAATCTCTCCTAATTCTTAAAAAAAAAATAAATAAATAAATAAAAAATAAGGTGCTATAGTTTAAACTTCGTTATATGGTCGCTTTTGACAGAAAAATCAAATATAAATGATAATATAAAAATAATTAAGATAGTAATAAGCTAGTACTGATCAAGAAAATTTTGTTTTCAATGTCTCAAAATGTATCTAGTATTGTCATATCTACAGATTAAAGGATGCATGCCTATTTCAGAGACATGTGTTGACTTTAAATAAAAAGCAAAATAATGCTGTATGAAGATATTTTGCCTCGATTTGTTTGATTTAAAAAAAATATGCCCTTTAAAAAATGAATATGCAGCAATAAAATGTGCTAAAATAATCAACAATTGTCAAAAAGCTTTCTTTTGCCAATTTTTGAATTTGGTGAAAATATAGAAAAGAATTTAAAACTAGACTTGAAATGAAACCTTCTACATTTTCTTAGTAAAAGACACAAAATATTAGATCGGAAATAGCTTTGGTCAAGCCTTCGGGGCGAAAGAAGGCGATAAGAAATATAGGAAATCCGCCAACCGGAAAAAGAGTGACAGTTCTCAGAAGTTCTGAAGCTTGTCATCTGTGTTTATCAAGAGTCTATCGATATCTACTCCCTCTATCGTTGACTAATCGATGGTATTTATTGCAGTGACATCCGAAGGAATCTTATGTTTCCATTGAGCAATGGGCGAGTGGTGTCAGACAAGTTGGCTTCAAACGGTATAATGATAAGACACCAGTAAACAAGCTGAATTCTTTTAGATTCATTGTCTGAAATTTCCTTCTAAATTGCAAAAATAAGAAGTCTCTAGTGAAATTTGTTATCACAACTAAACTTGTAATCAAACACAACTAAAAGCTATGACTAAGATTTCTTTAAATTGCAACAACTTATCGATGTGCACTTATGAGTAATTTTCATAGATAATGAGTTTCATCCCCAAAAGAGGAAAAAAAAAAACCTGGAAATTTTCCAAGTATCCGTTTTGATTTTTTTTGTCCATATAAATGATTTTATATGAAAAAGTTAAGCAAAAAAAAAAAAAAAAAAAAAAATTAAAATGCGTTTCGTTATTCTGTTATTTTAAAACTTACAAGAAATATCAATTAATTGCTCTTTATTTGTTACAAACACATATAACACTATTCATTTTACTGTCACTGTAAAGGCGGAGTTATTTCTAAAATAGTTACTTCCATTGGATAAAAATTGCGTCAAT
>JAPDSC010095031.1:63774-92194 GCA_026290005.1 Latrodectus geometricus | reverse complement strand
TATATATATATATATATATATATATATATATATATATATATATATATATATATACAAATCGTAATAATAAATTCAGTTATTTATTATTTTTGTTAATTTGTTTTTATTTATCATTCCCTTTTTAATTAGTTTATATGAGTGGATGAAATTCTATTCTCATACTATTTAGGAATTAAATGTGGGTCACCAAAGTAAAATTTTATTGTAGAAGATTTGCATTAATTTTAAATTAAAATACTGAGGTTATTTTTAAAGAATTTGCAATTTATAGGAAGTAACATAAAAACAAAATTTCAGAACGTTACCTTAATAATACATAATCCAAAATAATTAAAAGAACGTGTAATTTAATGAAGTTATCAAATACTTGCAAAACCGACGTCAGAGGTCTTTAACTTAATACATGTTCGAAAGAAATATTCTTATACTAATCAACACTCATGGCGTTAAAAAAATAATAATAATTCGGAAATTATTATTTTAATAAATGTTTTTTTTTTCACTGTCACAACTGGGAAAATAAACTATAATTTTTGTTGTGAGAAAAAATTTGCCTTATTATTTTTTTTTCTCTGAACAAAAATTTGAAAAAATGTTTTGACATAAAATTTTCTGACAACATGAGTAACAGGAATCCATGGCTTGACGTAAAAAGACATGATTCTAAGTAAATATAGAGATGATGTTGATATTATCAAACTAATATAATTCCAATGTTGTTGAATCGATTTTGATAAAAAAAGACTGTTAGACATCTACTAGAAACTGTCCATCCATGTGCTACAACAACATACAAGAGGATCAATATTATTCTATAACAACTAGTTGGAACAGAACAACTAATATTAAATACTCAGCTTCAAGGCCAGTTCCTATTTTGAACTAGATGGAAGGTCCCAAGCCAAACAACCAAAATAAGATTCATTAGGATATCTGAGATAGTTTATTTCGTATACCTATTTCAGATTGTTTGGCTTGAAAATCTGAAAGGGATTTCATCATTTTGGGTTTTCTAACTCCAAGCGAATTTTAAAAATTTCAAACTCAGTAGGTTTTCTTAGAAAAATCAGTAGTCTAATGAGGGAAGACAATTTTTCTATCATTAGTTTATAGAAAATAGGTTCCAAGCCAATGATTTCTATGGACATCTTGATTAGTCTTGATGAATAACCATTAGTATGTGTATTTTGTTGACGATAAGACAATATATTGATTGAAGAAATCTGCTGTTGTACGAAATTGAATGCAAATTGACTGGAATCAATGATTTACTGACCAATCACGATAAAGTATAAAGTAGTATAAAATACAGTATAAAGTAGACATGTTATCTGTATAGAGAGAAAGGAGTACTGGAAATAATCCAATATCCGTCTTAGACCAGTCAAAATACAGATGAGATGATATAAGCAAAACTCAAAAGGAACTGACATATGAATTTGCATATTATTTGGAAATAGATATTTGATGGGAAAAATGGAGAGAGACACCTTACAAATTTTGTCTTTCAAATCAAACGATATATGGTAACAAATTAGTTACAAAATTGTTGAAGTTATTAATCGGTATTTAAATACGATTAAGTACTTGAATACAAAGAACAGATATTTAAATGCAAAGAACTATTTTGAAATACGAAGAGCAGATATTTAAATACAAAAAAACATGTATCTAAATGCAAAGAATTGATATTTATATACAAAGAATGCATACCCTACCCTTTGGTTTTTGCGGAGTTCCAAAATAATTACAACGCAAAACATGTAGAAAGAAGCAACAAGTTGTCATTCTTTATACATGAGATTGTTGGGGGTAGCTGATCAAATATTTGGGACCTTGTGCTTGATCACTGCTTCTAAACGGCTTTCACTCCCATTTAGAACTTCCACCTAATTAATAGAGCCCAATTCTAGGCTAGGTACTGGTAAGTAGGTACTCTGGGTACTGGTACTCACTCCTTCCCATATGCTATCGGAATTACATTGTCCTCTTCAGTCACACGTGGAAGAGATTTCAAGTGTTGTTCTTTTTGACTGGTAGCGTAAAATAACAGTTATTTCAACTCTAGTACATACCAATAAGTGTTGTAAACGTTCTTTTATCTGCATATCTATGCATAAGTTGTCCTTTTGAACTAAATCGCTAATTTTCTACAATTTTATAATTGATTTATTTTCACTACCTTGTTAAGTTTTTGAGGCAGAAACAGTAAGTTCCAAATTTTACCTCTGCAAAGCGTCTGATTCTGTTCAACTTATCCATTTTCATATACTTCGATACTTCTTGATACTATCACGGTCAGTATCCATAAGTTAAAGGATGCAGTGGGTTTCACTGAGCACCCTATATATTCTTCTAATATGTGTTGCTCGAGCTCCAATGGCTCAGAAGCTTCACGTTAAGCTCAGCAAAGTGAAGTATCATTTGCCTCACACAGAGATTGGGAGGGTGACCACATTCTCCCTCACTGGGTTGCTGGAGCTCTGTGGGTTGTGGACGTGTCCACGTTCATCTGTGATGTCCAAATCCTTCCTCTGATGGGACATGTTTGTCGAAAGGAGGTTGCCAGCTCAGGTATGATCTCTTCATTTGGACGAGGTTACAAATTGCGAGGCACTTGGTGATGGACCAGTATTCCAAACACGTTAACCTTAAGTTATAGTCCGAGGTTTACCTGTACTGTTATGAGTAATGCGTACTGAGCAACTTATTTAAAAATAAACCACTCCGTGGTAATTTTTATGTGTTCATTACGAATATTTTTCTAGTGACATTTCATAAACAGCAGCCAGCACCCAGTGTTTCATGGAAGGAAATATGAAAAAATAATGAAATAAATTCTATTGAGCAAGGAATATAGATGTTGACACCACGTAGCTAACGTCCTTATTTTCAAAAATTGCTGATTCATTTGAAAGACAGTCGTGTATTACCTGCAGACAGGATTTTTTATTATAGTTTTTTATAGGTAGAAGATTCAAAATAATGAATTTCGCTTTTATAATTTATATAAAGTTTTAAAATAATGACTCAAATTAATGCGGATAGATGGAAGCCTATTGAATAAAAATTTGACTGAGTATATAGAGATAAAATGAATCTGGTATTTAACCATGATCTCATGGACTTAATCCATGTTCTCTGCAACGGACATAAGCCATGTTCCATCAATCCATGATACTTGCAAATATTTAAGGAATTCTATTTTGCAAATATTTAATAATTTTAAAAACAATTTAACTTACAAGAACACATTTTTACAATCATATTTGAGTATTTGAACTTTCTTGTCAACCTTTTTTATTCCCCCAACAACTTTTATATTGTGGTATATAATCAATTAACTTCTTTTAATTTGTATGCTGAAATTCTACTAGAGAAGCAAAAGGGATTGCGTGTGTGTCTAGAATGGGAAAAAGTTTAAGTAATATCGGAAATTACCGATCCCTTATATACAATTAGTGATATATCGATCCAAATCTAGCCTATCAGATGAAAAAGAAAGCCTCAACAATGCACCCCATGGGCGGTACACTATGCGATGGGTTATCCCCTTCCCCAGGGAATTAAATCCTTGTGTATTTTGTTTGTTTGCTCTCACGTTACGGTTTTTTGTAACTGTAACCGTTTTATCCAAATGTACCGGAGGAAAATAGTCCTCAAATATACAGATTTGCTCCAATTTTTGGGGTTTTCAGTGTTTATATATATATATATATATATATATATATATATATATATATTCAAGGGTTCTCATATCAGGAAGGTAATGGCCTCTATATCTGACCCAAATGAATTACCTACAGTCGCATCTCTCGTTGAAAAGATGAAATACATAAAATCAAAATTTCCACCTCCAGTGAAACGTTGCAGAGAGAGGAGGGTGCCAGATCAGTTGTCGACCTCATCATTTATCCGTGGTTAACAGTCTGGTCAACAATGCCGAATACTTATTTCAATAATTTTCCAATGATATCCTGAATCCAATTTAAAAAAAAATAATCCTGTTTAAAAACAATCAGAATAATTTAAAAATCGTTTCTTATTTTTTAAAATTTTACAATTTAAAAGTGAACCCGTATATGGAATGTAGTTGATTTGTAGTAATGCGTTAGCATCATAGTGTTATTATGCATAAAATACAATTAAGTGAAAAAACTGTAGTTATTACTTTAAAATAAGAATTTTAATGTAATACAAAAGTCAATTTTTGAAATATATTATTATTTGAAGTCATTATTACTAATTAATAGTCACTATTATTAATGAATAGGGACTTGAAACTATTACACTGGCCACTCAAATTATGAAAGGCGTATAAAATCTTTTTATAAAGTTGTTTAAAATTTAAATTATATAATGATATTGAAGAATGTAAATGATAGTTAAAGATTCAAAGTTGCGGAAGCTGGTTAGTTTAGTGTTAATGTATTTGTACTTACCTCACGCACAGACGAGCACTCACAGTTATACAACGACGAATTATTTTCTGAATACTGAAACAATGTCTTTAAAACCAACGGAATTGAAACCCAGACACCATGGTTGATTGTCCAACATTTCAGATCCACTCTTGCATTCAATAACCCTCACCTGCTATAAAAACAACAGGTTGTTATCACACGAAAACACGAATCTGGTTTGGATATCGAAAAGAATAGATGACTGGTGAAATTATTTTTGAATTAATTAAGAAAATAAATGTCTAATGTTAAGGAAAATTAGATTGTTTTTTATCAGATATTTTTAAATATACTATGAAAATTATTAGTTTGGGGAAAAGAAATCCATTATTTATTTCGTCGATGATTGTAGTGTTCAATATCTCGTTCAGTATTAATCATACCATTTCAGATTTACGCTCGTTGGAAAGATCACATTTCGAACTCAAAAAATATTTTGCTGTGTTTTATTGGGTCCATTCATTTATAAGGTACAGAGTGCTAAAAATGGAAATCAACAAAAAGAAAAAGCAGTTTATTCACAATTTTTCTTTGATAATGGCGAAAATACAAGTCAGGCAGTTGAAAATCGGGAATGGTGTTTACGGTCCCGATACTGCAACAGCCAATGACGTGTTATTTTGGTTTCATCGATTGCATTCAGGTATATTTGATGATAAAAATGAACTTTTCACAGGTAGGCCCATCGTCGAAACTATCTATTAAACCACAACAATGTCTGAAGTTGGCCAGCATGTTGTTAGCTATCCAGAAGCTAAAGATCAGCCACAAAAAAGTTTGAAATTCTTTGGGCAAAGCTAATCAAAACAGACTTCAAGTTTTCACAAAAATAATGGATTTCATTTTCCCCACACTAATATTTCATTTTAATATTACTCTCGGAATTTATAGATAAAAACACTTATCATAAGCAACTTAAAAAGATGAATATGGCTAAATATAATAAAAATGTAGCGAAAATGGGCTGAGATTTACAGTACGGTCACCCTTGGCACGATTTTTCCACATTTGGCGATAAATAACGTTTTCTGGCCACCCAACCAATTCTGACCAATCGTAGATGAGGGATTCTGACCAACCATTCAATATTTTTCAACATTCTATTTTATTTTTAGACCTCGCTTGAGCAAAATGATGAGATTTTTGGTGACTTTAAAAAAAGTTGCCAAGAGTGACTATACAGTAAATTTTTACCGGAAAATGCTTTTATTTTTATTACATTTTGCCTCTGAAAGTATCATAGAGTTTCTCTTTTGAGCTGTTTTTCATATGTAATTCTAACATAGACTATATCAGATGCAGTGGCAAGAATAAAGAATAAGCTTAAGACATTAGAAATGGTGAATAGCAAAGATAAAATATTTTTAGAAATGGTGATAGTAAGGGTAAATTATAAAAGTTACAGCCGTAGGCATCACAAATAATGTTTATGAGGATAACAATATAGAAACTATGGTCGTAAGCTATCATAGATAGCGACAGGAAGAGAACATATAAAAAAAATGGTATCAGTTTATTTTAAAGGGTGATGATAAAGGTAGTAAGGATAAAAATAATAGTCGCAGGTAATAAACTGTAATAAGGATAAATTTAAAAATAATGATCATAATTCATTACAAATGGTTTTATTAAAGAAAAAAATATTAAAACTCTAGTTGTTGGCCATTATAGATAATGACATTAAGGAAAATATAAAAATAATGGTCGCAGGCTAAATTAGATGGCTAATATAGACGTTGATAATAAGTATAAAATAATAAACAAGGGTATAAGCTTTTATAGATGTAATAGTAAGGCAAAAATATACTAATAAAAGCTGTAGGCCGCTATAGGTGGTGATACTAGAGGTAAAAACATAAAAATAATAGTCCCAAGCCATGACAGACTGTGGTAGGAAGAACAAGATATAAAAATAAGGGTTTAGGTCGTTACAGAGGGTGATAGTAAAGATAAAATATAAAAACAGTGATCGTAGGCTATCAAAGACAGAAATACAGACTGCTACAAAGAAGAACAATAGTAAATTAAAAATAATTGTCATTGATCACTACAGACGGTAATTATGAAGATAGAATAAAGAAATAAAAGCTATCATTATCTGTTGACGTCACGAAGTGGATAATTTAATAACTGAAAGCTGCTGTAAAATGTTTCAACATCCCCTGTTTATTGCTTTTTGAAAGGGGTGTTCCAAAAGTAGTAAACGTGTTCATGTGAAGGAGGAAACCTGAAAAAAATCCAAACACTAATTCCAAGAGATATATATGCTGAGAAAGACGATACATAACATCTATATTTTTATGTTCAATAGTGGATGGGACTAAGTCTGGGAAAGCATCAGGATCTTGGAATCCCATGGAAATCATTTTTTATGTATAATCATGTACACCATTAAAACATCTTTCTCTTAAGAGCCAGTTTTGGAACTTAGTTATGGAAATTATCTTTTAGGTATGATCATATTCTCCATTAAAACACTTTTCTCTTCGGTGTCAGTTCTGGAACTTAGTCCCAAAAACTTGTGGTAAAAGTTTATGTCTAAACGATCAGTATGAAGAATTGGAAAATAAGAATTAGTGAGATAGAAATATAGGGAAAGCTGTGATTTGGTCAGTTATTCCCATATACACTCAAACAAAATATTGACATTAGCAAAATGAATGTAATCCTCATATTACAAACCGTACATGTTAATTAAATTGCCAACCAAACGTTTACTTTTAAAGCACCTTTATATAAAAAAAAAAAAAAAATGAAATTCGAAGCACGCTAAAAATTACTCGGGATAATCAGTCCATCCACCGAGTTGATTCCTGCACTCATTCCCGGAGTAAGCATGTTCTACATATGTTGAATTCATAAGAAAATACTTGATGTACCATCTTTCCCAGAACCTTAAAATGTCATTGGGAAGTTATGTTTTCCAATAAGTAGGGTCAGTACATTTGTCTAATCAAATGTACTGATCCCACATATTTTTATGTACTTTGTTATACATATTTTTATATATTACCACATAAAATTACTTTGTCTTGTTTCTAGCTATACATAACAATATCTATCATGATTAGTATTCATGTAACGAAGAATTATATTCGATGAATATATGTTGTTATTACTAATCCCAGATTGTTAACAAAGCTAAGCAATCTCCATAAATTCAAAAATATGCAAAAAGCCTATAAACATAGAAGATTCTAAAGGACCTCGTCTTTTTTAAAATCCAAACAAACTAAAATATGCACCGGGATCACCCAATCAACCCCCTCATGAAACCCAAGAAAGTCATTAATATTTTCTAGGTGAAAGACGAAAAGACCCACGTGAGCTTTTTCACAGTGATTGGGAGGAATCCCGCGAAGTTTATGAATATATCGGTTAACACAGATGATAGTAATATTTATTGAATACCTAGTTATTACCGCTAAATGTCTAATTAATAAATTTGATGATAAAATGGCACTATACCAGGTCTAATGACATTATTACAACTTTGACCACGCATAGTTAAACAGTACAATGGCTTTAGGCTGTCGTAAGGCATTTTAATGTCCATCGCGTAATTTTTAATATCATCCCCTTTTGCATGTAGGACAAGCACGTTTTAACCATCATAGTGTTACCAATTTATAAATATATCTGTAGTTGTTTTAAATATCTCTGGCAGATCTGAAATACTCAGATTTTGGACACAAATTGCGCAATTTGGGTATATTGTACGTTAAAAATAGCATTTCTAGAGATGCGGTGACATGGCGACTTTTGGCGAACTTTAACGAGATTGTTGGAAAGAAATTGATATTTCTGGAAAAATCCATTACTAAAGCTCTTGGACCAATATTAAGCGAATATAGCCTTGAACCTTCCAGAACCTTGGCGAAATTCATAGATTTTTCCGGCAAGTCAGGTATAAAATACCACCACTCGACATAGGAGTGAGTGAAAACTATCAGTCTTGAATGTCAGTCTTTTTCATGGAAGTCGTTGTCTGTCTGAAGTATTAGAGACTTCTGTGTTAGGAAACTGTTTTCTGCTGTATTAGCTAGAGTAATTGTGACTTATACTGCTGGAATTTTCTGTAACTTGTTGAATAACCTAAGAATATAAAAGTCTTGTGATTTTTAAGTGATTGTTTTATCGACACGAATTCCAAAGCGAGGTACAGTAGTAACGAACGATGATATACAGTAACGTATGTTTCCATATTTAGTTCTCGAAAAGCTATTTGATTCAAATAATTCTATTTCATTAACTGCATGTTGTTAGGCCAATGACAGATTGCACTTGCAAAAATTTGTCTAGAGTTAAATGCAATTTGCAAAACATTAAATAGCATTATGAAGTGACCTTTGAATATTCATTGAATTCCTTAATACCATAACTAGTTTTACCAGAAACTATAAATTTATATCATAATTGCAAACTATAACATCATAATTCTAACTTGAAATTCCATAAAGATACGATATAGTATAATTTTTAATTCCCATACTCAACTGCAATATTCCACTCTGTTTGAATTTTAGTTTCTGTTCTTATAGAGCAGCACTTAGTGCCAATGATATAGATATTTTAGCATTATCCAGGGAGCACCATGAGAAGTTAATTTCATGTTCCCAGTCGCAACACGAACTGTCCAAGTCCAATTAAACACGATTGCCTCTACAAACATCAATATCACATAAAAAAATATATATTCTGTCATATCCTTTTTGCCATCTTGCAACATACGAAAGGAAATGGAGGTGAACCGTTTGATTCATTTTCCTGCACTGAGCTCGGAACACTGGTAGAAGAAATACTGTAAAGCAATTTATAGACTTCCGGTAGTTTCAGTTTCGTTATCTGACTTTGTGTTACTTGTATCGTTTGTTCTAGATTTAATGTGTGTTTTTCTGACTACAGTTGTCATCAAATCTGCCATTAGAAATAAAAAGGTCTTATACTAAACTCATTAATTGTATATTCTAGTTTACAACTGTAATATCCTAATACGAAACTGTATTATCTAAACCTATAATTTCCAGCTTAATACTTTAATTTTAAATTCTATAAATATACATCTTTGTTTCCAATTAAAATATTGTGGTTCTTATATAAACTATATAATATTTTTAACAGTAATATTCCACTTGGAATAATATTTGATAGCTTATGTCATAGTTTTCATGTAATATCCTAGTTATAATATTTAACACTTCATAACTATTTCAATGTTTTTAATTGTAATTTTCTCTTATTGCAGTTTTAAATTAGGGACGTGATGGTTGGTTAGGGCATCGTTCTCGTTACCGGAAGGTAGAGAGTTCGAATCCCGGTTTCGCCGAAGATCCGTCGTGTTCACTAATAGCTACTGGGGCATATAATATATGTCGGGTCGCAATGACCATTTCAAATTAATAACTCTGGTAGTGGTTGGAGCCAGGTTCTGCGTCATCTCTCTCTAAATCGCTAAATCGGAAGACCCAGATGGTGCTGCCATCTTTGAGCTAAAGTCGTACTTCCACCTTCGTATGAGGGTGCTCTTTTTAAAAACGGAATACGCTCTTTCTGACTTCATTCGCCCAGTCTCTGATGGGCGGGCTGCGCTTCGCCAAGTGTCATAAATAACAATACAGTTTTAAACTAATTTTACCACAGACTTTATAACCTTAATATTTTAGATCTAGTATTACACTCTCTCTCTCTGGATGTATCTTAATTTTTAACAGCAATATTGAAAATTGTATTAATTTCTGTATGTGTGTATATATTAATTATTTTAATTGTAATATCCTGTTTTTAATTTTTTTACTGTGTAATCTCTAATTCACAGCAGTTGTTTTTAATTTCCTTTAATTGTTTATCTCTATCAGCAAGTTGAGTTCTGTGGTGTCTCTTTGCTACCAAGAAGCGTCTACGGGGTCTTGCCGCGAAAGGGAGGACATATCCGTACAAGTGGGTGACATGATCCAGGCATTCTTCAACGCCTCTCACTGCAACCATGAGAAAGAAATCGTTAAACATCCTAGCTCGTCGCAGCACGTGTTCGCCCCTTCCTTGTTCATGCTTCTTTCCCTGGCAGCAGTCCTGCTCCTGGTGCTATCTCCATGAAAAGATAGGACATTTTAGAGTGTGTTATTACATGCGTAGGTAGCTGAGACTCATTTCATTGCTGTGCATTTGATTAGGAGAAGGAAATGAGTCTTTTATTGTTAAAGATAGCAATGTAATACATGTATTATTAAAGATAGAAATGCAATACGTTAAGATAGCAAATAATTAAAGATAGTAATGTGAAATACAAGTATTGCATTGCTATGTATGACTTTAAGGTAGCAAGATAATAATTTTATGTTATCTAATATAATAATTTTAATAATAATTTTATGTTTTGTAATACTTTAAGGAAGCAAGATAATTAAAGATAGCAATGCAATACATTCATTATTAAAGATAGCAATTATTTTCTTGTTAAAGATAACAATTTGTGAATAAAGCCATATTAAAAATTCCACATTTTCCTATTGTTGTCTTTTATTGGCTCTTGTGTCAACATTTCTATCCTATTGTATGGTTAAATAAATCCAAACATTTTAATTCTGAACTGGAAGTTGAAGGGTTAAAGCTCTAATCTTCAATGCGGAAGTTGTGGGTTCGATTTCCAAATTGTTCTTGGATATCTGCAATTATTTGAAGTCCATTTTAATCAGTGGAATTTGCATCGAATTAGCCGCTGAATGGTCATCATTCTAGCTTTCGGTTCAGTAGTTCGTGAGTTCGATTCCTTTTGCATATTTGTAGTGGTTTGTAAAGCACCTTAAGCTGTAGGTGGCAGTTCCATTAGCTCTTTTTTTCAAAAAATATTTGTTGAATGACTAACAAACAAACACACGAAAGCCAATGATGGAAAAGGCATTAATTGAACAGAAAATCATGAAAATAAAAAATAAATTATTGGTGAGAAGTGCTGAAAATATATGCAAATGTTTACATATATACGTATTTTCTTTTATGCACTAAGCGAATTCTGCATGCTTAATACTCAAATTTATGTTTTAAAGAATTTTACTAAAACACAGTATTAAAATATAAAAAGAAATTTTTTCTGTCAAAAAAACTAAATAAAATTCTACAATAAGGGTTTTCAATATAATAATACTTTCCAGAAAAAGAACAATTAAATCAAGCTTACAAAATTCTTCAAAATCTGATTCTTCCTTGTAAGGATAAAAGAAGTTTAACAGATTTTGAGCTAAAATTCACTTTAAATTGTCCAAAAGTCTGTGTATTCATCATTCATATTCTCTTGTATCACTTCTTTAATTGACGATAGCTCCTTCATCTTAGAATCCTTACATTATTGACCAATATTTTCAGATTTTTCCGCATTCCTTTTCATTTTGCAAGTCACAATAAAATAATTTAATTTTTTTAAGTACACATAGACATCACTTAGTTAGAAAAGACATGATGCTAAAAATTTAACTTTTATGCATGTATAAAAAATGCCACTTTGGTTTTTATTTATTTATTTATTTTTGACATTTCATTCTCAGCGGTAACTTATGATATTATGAACAAAGTTTTGATATAGTTATAGATTTTTATCAGATAAGCCGCCTACTCTGTCTAGTGGTCAGCGTGCTTGACTACAGCTAGGTAGGTCCTAGGTTCGAATCCAGGTTCGAGCATGGATGTACTTTCTCTCTCTCCTGTCTTTGTCCTTTCCTTGTGTGAATGGTTGCCTATCATATAAACGGACTCCTATGGCAGGTGTGTTTATTTGTATAAAAAAATCATCTATAGTTATATTCTTCAATTTGAGCTACAAGCATACTAGCATAGAGCTCCGAAAATGTCCGTCATAACCTTATCATATAAATTTTTCCTAATATAGCTATTAAAATCAATAATATAATTTAGATTTTAGTCTTATTATAGACATTCAAATTAGCGCTTATAGATAAGATAAATATAGATTTTAAAATAGATATAATTTATGATTAATAATTATAAATTACAAGGCTTCTCTTTTAAATTTAAGTTGCTAATATTTTTTACAATTTCATCCTGTTTTTTTTTATTTTAATTTATTTTGTTTTTATTAAAGAAAAAATATATTATTCAACTAAGACTTAAAACTTAAATTATTTTTACTTAAAGAAAGGGTATGCGTACAGTATATGCTGAGTTTTAAAAATAAAAAAATTCTAAAAATCTTAAACTATCTCATCAAATTTCATCATTGAATAATCACATAGAACTTCACTAATAGAGATATTGAATGTTATTTTTTTAACAAATTTCACAAAAACATGTTCATTAAAGCAATCTGCTTTAACTAGTATTCAACATGATGAAATATTTTTACTTTTATGACACAAGTCTGGAAAGATACTAAAAGGAAAATTGTACGCGGCATTTCCTCAATAACTTATAATCTGTTTCGAACACTTTACGAGTTTTCGAACACAGCTGTCCCAAGACGATAAGGTTTGTATTTGAAAATTAGCTTTAGAGTAAGATTTTTTCTTGTTTTTTGTTCGACAATTTAATTGTTGATAAATTTAACTGGAATGCTCTCTCATGCAAATTTCCTCTCGTTACTTTAATTAATGCCAAGGTTTATTATAATTGTTTTCACAATAATTAAGATATAATTACTTAATATTAAGATTTAATCATTAAAAGACTATTAAAATCAATTAAATATTAAATATTCAAGTGTATAATTTATAAACTTAATAACAGTGATATGGTTGCATACAGTTTTTTTGAATTTTCTTAACAATTTTTGGTGCCAAAATGCCGATAGTCTAACAGTTCTTAACTACTGTAAAACATTTGAAAATATGCTTTATAGTATCTCTTAGGAAACGTTTCTTAACCATAACTACAACCGTAATTATGTACTGTCTCTGGGGAAAAAACAGGAAAACTTTCCGACACTAAAACTCAGTACTAACCTGACATTGTTAAGCCGTCACTGGAATTGAACTTGGGGCCTTCCATTTCAAAAAACATAATCCTACTACAGAAACTGTTTTCGCAAATTGGAAGTCCATGATACATTAAAGAGAACGGAAATAACTCTTGTTTCTGGAAGATATTCCAGTTCGATGTGTGACGTCACCGAGTGCCACAGAGGGCGCTTCTGTTCAATAAAAGTTCTTAATGTCTAATGCATTTAAGCTGATGTGGAGTTTAGTGGATAGAAGCAGCTCAGGTGTCGGCTTCGTTAGTTGACTTGTGTGCAAAATTATGAGCCCGTAAGCGTTCAGCGACTTTATTCTGTAGAAGTAGGGAACCCGAAACCATACTGAATGATCAAAACTAACCTAAATTTAATGTCTAGAAAATCAATTTACAGGAAACTGTAAAAATGTTTTCTCGTTTCCTTTATATAATAAAGTGTAAACTTCATGCTTAAAGCACAATGAAACTAAAGATGTTCATCTCGATATTGCGTCTTCAATATTAAATTTAAAAGCTTTAAACGAATATTTGCAAACTTTAAAATGGAATCTTGAATATATAATAAAACAATAACCAAAATTTTTCAGAAATTCTAAAGTTTTTGATTGGTTATTTATGTGTGGAATTGCATTACATGATTTTATTGGAATGTTTCTAAATAACATTTTCTAGTTTAGAAATCTTTAACGATCCTAGTTCGAATGCTCTAGCAGGTCGTGTGAAATCCAGTGAGCAAAACGTTCCAATAAAAATTGTTATCTGGAAAAATAACGATATTTATTAATAACACTGGCTACAGATTTCACATTGATCCTAACGTTTCGATAAAAATGTGATTTAGAAAAATAACGATATTTTTTAACGACACTTGCTATAGATTTCACATTGATTCAAACGTTTCGATAAAAATATGATCTGAGAAAATAACAATATTTATCAACGACACTTGCTATAGATTTCACATTGATTCAAACGTCGTTTCGTATCACGAAACAAAGTATCGGGCACAGAGCAAATTGAATGAGATACGCTAGAACATTCACTTTAGTTAAGAAGTTATTAAGTATTGAAGTCAGGATTCTTTTCAACAACGTTTCTATGAAGGTTTGACTGAAGATGCATTGGAAAAAACGTAATCACGTTCTCTGCCGAAGATCAAAATGAAATTTTTCAAAGATAGAAAAAACAGTTAATGTCGTTATTTGTTTTTCAAAATTTCTTTTAGGGGGTAGGCACAAATAAGTGATATTTGATGCAGACATATTTTTTTTTTCAATATGTCTAGCAGTTACGCCTCCATTGCAAAGCTCTTCGAAGAGGGAGACCCTGAATTCGATTCCTCCCGCTGCTTTGACACAGCTTAGTGGTCACCTTAATAGCTTATGGATATTGTAAGGTATTTTAATAACTAATGCAAACATTGCCTTACTCCTGTGAGGACTTTTCTTAAAGATATTTTCTTGTGATATTAAGAATTAGTCATATAATATTAGGTTGGGGAAAAAGTAATCCATTATTTTTTCGGTAGACGTCTGTAGAGATCGATATCTCGTCAGGTATATATCAAACAATTTCAGATTTATGCTCGTTGGAAAGTTGACATTTGACACTATAATATCCTCTTGCGGTTTTTTGTTTGATTCATTCAGTTTCGAGTACAAGGTTTTAAAAATGGAAGACAACAAACAGAAAATTCGATACATTTTCGTTTGTCTCTTGTAACGGCGAAAAAGATAGAAGGATGGCTAAAATTGTGAAAGGTGTTTATCGTCCAACCCGTAACAACCAGTTACGGACAATTTTTGTTTCGTCGATTCCGTTCGGGTATTTTTGATGTTAGAGATGCACCTCGCATGTGGATACAGCATGGTCGAAAATGTCTATAAAATATCAAAAATGATCGAAGTTGACCGCATGTCAGCAGTCGCAACGCGCAAGACCTAAAAATCTACATGAAAGCTGTTTTAAACCTTTTTACAAAGTGAATCCAAAAGAAGTTACATATAGTTCACGTAAAAATAATGGATTACTTTTCCCCCAACCTAATATAATTTAATATATCTTCTTTTTTGTAAGAAACGAAACGTTTAAAACTTCTAAATTTATTGCCTTTTTTATTAAAATTTTGAAACGTGCCCTATTTATGGTATGCAGTGACTTAACTTTTTAAATTTCTTAAAGATATTAAATTGTTGAAAAGGAAAAGACAGTAGTAAAAGCCTCCACTGTCATTTTTAGTCAGATATTTTAATGAGAGAGGGAGCCTGAATCGAATGAGTTTCTGCGGAGCTGCAGTTCATTATCCAGAGGTGGATGGCTTCCAATTTCCTGTAATCTCGTTTAGAAGTAAGATCCAATTGAGATAGGATCATTATACGCGATCCGAGTTTTAAAAATGATTATTGAGAAATTAATATCAGGCTGTACACTTTTTTTTTCTGTTCGATTCACTTGGATATCTCATTGATATTTAAATGTCGATCAATGCAATGTTTTATACGCAACTCAAGCTTTCATGGGTAATAACTTCCTGAAAGAAAATGTACCTTAATTTTGGAGAAAAATTATGGTTTGAAAAGAAATAATCCTTTCTATTTTTTGTTTAAGATTTTACTATTTTCTTTTGTACAAAAAATGTTTCGTACCACATAATGAGTTCTTATGAAGGAAATCAAATGAAGAGTAGAATACTTGAAAATTTCTTTCACTAATAAGTCATTGAATGCTGGAGTCGAGACTTCTTTCATCCATATTCCATTGCATTTATGATCAGCGGCGTATTCAGAAAATCGAAAACATGTTTGCTTCAATGACCACGAAAGGAGGTCTCACATAGATCCGTTAAAAAATAAATTGAGTGAGGAGTAGAATGTTTGAAATTTTCTTTTATTAATGAGTCATTAAATGATGGAGTCAAGACTCCTTTCTTCCAGATTCCATTGTATTTATGATCGGTGTCATATTTGGAAAACCGAAAACATGTTTGCTTCAATTAGTAAAACAATACTATTAATTACAAATCGAAATGAAGTAATAAATACGTTTCTTTTTGAAACGAGAAAATTACAAGAATGGAATATTGTGAAGTTTAAATGAATCATATCTCAAGATAAGCAACCTCACAATAAAATCAATCCAACATTCATAATGATTCAAATCAATAATGATATTTTCGAAATGAAAAATACCTCATGTCTTAAATAGACAGAAACCTACATCCCAATACAAATTTGATTCCACTCTTGCTCCATCTGGTATTAATGAACACGACGAATCTTCAGTTAGGTCAAAAATAGAAGTCACAACTATCAGATAACGAGAGCTTACCAGGCAGGTTATTAAAAAGATTCATCATTCTATACATCAATTCAAGATTCATCATTCTATATATCAATAATGGATTGATTTCATTCTAGACATCAATTATGGATTCATCTTTCTAGACATTAATTGTAGATTCCCCATTCTAGATATCAATTTTAGATTCATCATTCTGGATATCAATTCTAAATTCATCATTCTAGATTTATAATTCTAGATATCAATTCTAGCTATATCATTCTAGACACCATTTCTAGATTCACCATTCTAGATAAGTTCTAGATCATATCATTCTCAATCAAAATTCATCCCCACAAGCAATAAACGATTTATAAATTTTTAGAAAATACCAAAAAATTTACTTATATCAATGAAAAAAGAAAACAAAAAATATATTCGTATAGAGCATAAATCTATATAAATAAAATCATTATTCTGCTTGTCCTTAAGATTCAATTGAAGCACCTCTGACATGTTGATCGATCGATTTGTCTTTATTTTTCAAATTAACAATAAATTAGTTCCGTTTCTACTTCAAGCAAAAATATTTGTACTATTTGGGCATGCACTTATACAATCTATAATTTCTGGATGAATGAGCCAGAGAATGATTTTTTCAATTCTCTTGAAACGTATATGAAATGAATAGTTCTTAAAAAAAAAGATCAAAATATCCAGTATATTTGTAAAACAAAATTGACATTTTGTCAACATATTTTGAGAAGTACTTTTCATTATCCAGAAAAAGATTTTCTGTATTCTTTTGAAACGCATATGGAATAAAAATTTACTACAAATGTATTATTGTTTATTTTTCTAAGAAGAGATAACTTTTTTTCTGTATATTTTGAGAAAAGCTTTTCAATATCTAGAGAATAACATTTGGATTTTCTTAAAACGTACATGGAATAAAAATTGATTAGAAATGTTCGGAATATACCCATTATTCTTAAAACTAACTTATTCTTATCAGTCACTTGATGTCTTTTCCTCCTATTTTGAGAAATGTTAATTCAATATCCAAAAAATAATTTTTGGATTCTTGCCACCCAACCTGTCTAGTGGTTAGCGTAACTGTCTACGGATGGGGAGGACCTGGGTTCGAATCCTGGCTCGGGCATGGATGTACTTTCTCTCTCTCTGTGTTTCTTGTCCTTTCCTCAGATGATGGATGAATGTGGTCCGCCCTATAAACGGGTTTGTGGTGGTGTGGGCGATGCTACTCGTACCTCCGTGACTTGGTTCACAGGTGCTTACCGGGTAACGATAAAATGAGTAGCAGTTTCCGGCCTTGTTGCGGCAAATGGGCTAATATACTTACTTGCTCAAAAATGCCCGCCATTAAAAAAAAATATATATTTGGATTCTCTTGAAACGTACATGAAATGTTTTTCCCCCTGGCGGGCACTTGGGTGATTAACCATTTCACGCCACTCCAAGGCCGGAAACTGCTACTCATTTTATCGTTACCCGGTGGGCACCTGTGGACCAAGTCACGGAGGAACGAGTAGCATCACCCACGTCATACCACCACAAACCCGTTTAAAGGGCAGGCTACATCCATCCATTATCAAAGGAAAGGACAAGAAACACATGGGAAGAGAAAGTACATCCATATCCAAAGGCTGGACTCGAACCCAGGTCCTCCCCATCCGTAGTCAGTTACGCTAACCACTAGACACGTTAGGCGGCATTCAATTTATTACAAATGCTCGAAATATCCCTTTCCTTATTACAAGTATTTTTAACATATTTTGAGAAATGCTCTTTTCAATATCCAGAGAATAACTTTTGGATTCTCTTGAAACGTATATGGAATGTAAATTTGTTAGAAATATCCCCTTTATTTTTATAACCAACTTGTTAGTTATCAATCTCTTGTCGTCTTTTCATCATACTTTGAGGAATGCTATTCAATATACAAAGAATAATTTTATGATTGTATATGGAATGCAAATCTATTACAAATGTTCGAAATATCCCCTTTAAGAATAAAGCAGCTCATTTTTATAAATCTTTTGACGTCATTTCAACATATTTTAAGAAACGCTTTTCAATATCCAGAGAATAGCTTTTGAATTCTCTTGAAGCGTATAGGGAACAAAAATTTAGCAGAAATGTTCGAAATATTTCCTTTATTCTCAGAAACAATTAGCGACTTTCGAAAGGAAGATTTTGCGAACCATCTTTGGCGCTGTTTTCGATAATAACAACTGGAGAAAAAGATACAATTTTGAAATATATAAGACTTTTAATAACAATGATATTATCAAGTCTATAAAACTAAACAGAATGAGATGGGCAGGGCATGTAGTAAGAATGAGTCCAGAAAGAACAGTAATAAAAGATTTTAATGTAACCCTCTCTAATAAAAGACCAAGAGGAAGGCCCAAAAGAAGATGGAAAGACTGTGTCTGGATAAAGACTTTGCCATCTTAAAAGTAAAGAACTGGAGATCAATTGCTGGGAGAAAGGCAGATTGGGAAAAGTTTCTGAGGAAGGCCCAAACCCACAAAGGACTGTCGTGCCAAAGCTACTGATGATGATTCTCATATACCAATTTGGTCTTTTAAACATCTGTTAAAATGCCTTCAAATATAAATTTTAAATTTTTGGATACGTGTTATAGCAATTGTAATATTTAAATCCTGTATTATTTACGAGTAGTTGGTTTCGGTGTTGTTCTCATTACCAGGAGGTGGTGAATTCAAATCCCGGCTTTGCCGAAGATCCGTCGTGTTCACTAATGGTGAGTGGCCCTCGTAAAATACATCGGGTCGCAATGTCTTCCATGCTCCTATTCTAAACTAATACCTCTGAGGGTGGTTGGAGCCAGGTCTCCTTTGGCTTCAATCTCTAAAATTGGAATACCCAGATGGTGCTGCCATCTATGAGTCAAAAGTCGCACTTCCACCTTCGTATGGGATTGCACTATTCAAAAACGGAATCTGCCCTTTCTGACTTCATTTACCCAGCCCTTGATGGTGGGCTTGGCTTCACCAAATGTCATAAGTAACAAGGAATACTTTTAAATTTTGTTAAAAAAGCATATTCTCAAATAAGAAGTTCTATAAAAAAATCATGTCGCTCAGGTAAAACATATATTCAAATGTTTTCAGAAGGTAACTTTCTTTGAAAGAAGAATTGATATACACATCATCACCTAACGTGTGAACACATACACAGCGGATGTTTATATAACTATTTAAGTGAAACCATGCTGCACGATAAAAAAAAATTGTTTTGACAAACTGCTGATGTTACTAACTAATCCCTATAATCATTAACCATAAAAATGTATTTTTTGCTCCACTTTCTCAGAATCAGCTTTAAAGAAACGAATTACTTTCTGATTACAAGTTATTTTTCTGAGAAAAATAAAATTGTAAAGGGAATTTTTATTGAACACTATTTTGGTCCATGTAAAAAAATAGGCGCTAAAATTTAATCTCTAACGGAATCATAAGCAAACGACACTTTGAAACATAAATAAAAAAAACTCGTTATAATTTTTTAAAAGCGGAAATATTAGAAATTTTAGAAGACTTTGCTAAGCAATAAAACAAAGGTTTTCCATTTTTTCTTTTAAATAGCTTAGAATTTTTCTTGAATGTAAAGTTCTTGCCTTAATTTTCTCTGGAATTCTAGGAACCTTTAAAATCTCAAGTTTCAATTTTTGGAAATAATAACATTTTCAACAACAAAAAAGTATCTAACAAAATAGAAGGAATGAGATGTAATAAATAAAAAAAAAGAAAGGATTTGAGAAATCAATTTAAAATAAATTTATTGCGCATTTCGTCATACCGAATATAAAAAACAGCAAAATAAAAATGCTTCTCTTTTATATAATATATTTGTATTTTAATTTGAAAAAAAGAATACAATCCATATTTTATATCTATATTGTTTGATTAAATATAAAAGACTATTTTTTTTAAATGATTAAATTGTTAAGAAGTTCGAAAATGTGCTTTGTAAAAACATTTTGATTTTAAAGATCTCATTTCATTCGACTTATTGATAAAATAGTAAATAAACTATTGAACCAAATATTTAAAATTCCAGACATAGACATCAATCGTATATTGTTTAATAGGCATTTATTATTTTATTACATTTCATGAGGACTTTTTAAAAAATGGTGTATCATATTTATGTGGTTTTACTATCATGAAAACCGGAAAACTTCTTAGTATCCTTACATAGACAGATGTGCATAAAGAATATTAAAGTGCAATAGTGGCCAGGAGGAGTATCGAACTTAAGACTTTCCGCTCCGAAAAAACGCATCTTTAGCTAATTCGTGTAATTTTAATCCATCTGTGAAAAGTTATCGCTCTAGTCTATAAGTCAATTGCTTTTGAGTTCGATTCCGACATGGGCATGTTAATGTTTATATCACCCTTTAAGTTTTTTTTATTGTTTTAAAACTTGGGGCTTAGACACATCTTCTCTTTGCATAAAATATGACCATAAAAGGACTAATCAACCGGGATGTCATTCAAAAATTTGTAATATTTTTTTCAATTATTTCAAAATTTATTTTAATGTGTTCAATAGATATTTCAGATTTTCTTGATTTTAATTTTAAAAAGTTAACTTTTATGTCATATAACAATGATTTACAGCAAAATATTGAAAATAAATATGTTGAAAGTTAGCAAAATCATTTATACCATTATATTGCTGCAAAAATTTGCCAAATTCTGTTCTATGATATTTTTAATAATTACATAAATAAAATTCCTGTAAAACTTTTCATCGACGAAGTCCAAATGCCCGCGTTGCAAGGGAAAAAACCCGAAAATATCTCGAGCCTTCAACCTGACAAACGCACATTAGACGGGCAAATGTCATCCATCAGAGTTAAATAATAATAATAAACTTCACTATTTAAATTTCTTCGCAATCTAATTTTTCAAAAAATCTGTTAAATGTTTCCGTTTTCTTACGTTAAAATATACTTGATTAAAAAGCATATTTTATTTTATATATATTTGAAATTTTGACATAAAAAATAACAGTCATAATAATAAATCACCTTCGGAATAATTGGCGGTTTTCTTTATATTACTGCATATTCCTTTCTCGGAGATTTCTCTAACAAAGAAAGTTTAGCAATCTCTCAAGCACCCACATCTCATCGTGGTTTAGCAGTAAGACATTGCTCTTAAAAGAAGAAGCTTCCTGATTCGATCTCAAACTCTGTTGAGCAACTGGAGACGGATATTGCAGTTCAGTCTTCTGTTTGCACGTCTGTTGAGGTGTGTGGTTGGGAATTTTCCGGGTTTTCTCCCTCGAGACACGTGAATATAGCCCACTATCTGTGAAAAGTCCTTTCAAAAAAGAATTTACGCTGTATACATTAAAATATTTTACAAAGGTTTTTGGCTATCAGGCTGTCCATTATATGATGTTAAATAGGAAAGAAGAAATTAAACGTCTAGACGCAATTCTTCAGATGTGACTGGTATAAAGCCCAGGAATATTAAAGGCAAAGAATTTAATGTTTACCTTATAATGGAAATGTTTAATAAAGTTATAAAATTTTTTGAAAATTCACTTACTTCAAAGACTTAGAGTTAATTTAAATTAACTCAAAAGTATTTTTTCTAAAAACCTGAAAACTAAGCTTAACTTTCTCAGAAACTTTCAAATAATTTTATGATCGATAGCTGGTGAATTCACTGTTAAGAAACTGTTAAAAATTCAAGCCAGAAAATGAAATCCATTAGTTCAAACAAAAATAAATCTTCAAGTGCGGAGCTTTTTCAAGCAATAACCACCAAATTTCCATTTTCTGCAGAACTATGACAACTACAATTTTTTTTTCCTACTATAGTTGAGGGGTATATACGTAATTAAGGAATCTAAAGAAAATCTACGATGACATAAGAGACCTTTTCGCATAAAACTCAAAACGCTTATAATTCAATTTCTAAAGCGAAACATGTGGGAAAATAAATAAAATAACAATACCAATGCTAACTTTTACCAAGGTACGTCCTTTTCAAATGCGTAATTATACACCGCCCCCCAGAAATAAGAGCCGCCAGGCGCATGTTCCGGCTTGCATAACGACCGAAGAAGCACGCCGTATCTTGCAACTTCAGGAACTTAAATAGTGGAGAATGTCGGTCTGAATCTTTTCATCGTTTTCTCATCTTGAAAGACACAAAAGAAGCCAAAAATATTTGTTTTGTCGTTTTCTTTGATTTTTTTGTGGTTTCTTATTCAGAAGAATTTTATTTTTAATGATGAATTTATGTTTAAATGAAATGATAAATATTTAATTTCGTGAAGTTTCATTTTTAAATTTTGGAAAAATATATTTGTTTACACAAAAAAAGTTAATAATCAAGTTTTAATAAGTTATACATATATATATATAGATATTTTTAAAACATCAATTTATTTCAATTCAATTCTCTTGAATGGTAATTATAAATTAGTTTTTAAACAATATATTCTATTTTATATTTTATAGTAAATTTTTTTTGCAATAAATCTTCATAAAATAAAATTTTTTAATTAATAAAATTAGCTTATGTATATTTTTTTCTAATATTATTAAAATTCAATTTAATAATAGTTATTCTCAAAATTAATTTAATTAAACTTAAATTTAAAATTATGTATAAAAAATAATAATCATTAAAAATTTTCTATTTTTTTTTACTATTGAATACACAATTATTTAAATTTATAATTTACTAATTTATTAACAATTATTATTATTAATTTATTAATTCTTGGATATTACAGATTAACTCACAATATTGATTAATTTATTTAATTTCTCTGTGATCCACTCAATGGCCTTATCTCACGCAAGTGCGCTAGTGTGAGTGGATGCTACAGTTTATATTGCAAACTTTTCCAGTGGAAGTGGGAATCGAGTTCAGAATCTTTTCAATGGAAGGCTGGAGTGTTAATTATACATATGGCAGATTGGCTATTGCTGAGTAGTAAAAGGATATCGAACATAACAAAAAATAGCAAATATTATTTGATTTTCATATCATTTGTTTTAATTAATGTCTTTTTTATATAGAATAATATAAAATACATGTACATCATATTGTAAAAAATTTTATAAATAATGTCCTATAAAGTATTACAAAAATATAAGCAGTTAATATTTGTCTATGTATATAAATAAAATCCTTATTCTGTTCACTCAATGGAATTTCGTCCGAGGTTGAATTGAGGAGAGATACACATAATGGAATGGAATTACATCAGGATGCTGGTAACTAATTTAAAAACGAAGTTTTCTTTTGAAATTTCCCTTACAGCGCTTATAGTTAATTTAAAGCATAGTTTAGACCAATAAGTAAATCCTGTGGAAGTTGCTTACGGTGGAAAGTAATTAATTTAAACGATGCAATTTTTTCACAGGAACTTTCCTCGCTTCAAAATAGAAGTGTGTGATTTTTTTTACTCTTTTGAAAATTGTCATCTATGAGTTGATGCTGGAAATAGAAAAAATTGCTTATGGCCAATGTAGTTCATTTAAACAAGGCAATGTTCTGCTCAGGAACATTCCTCGCTTCAAGATGGAAGCGTATGAGTCATTTACTGTTATGAAAATCATCATTTATACTTTGCATCTGGAAATATATTAATAAAATAAAATATATTAATGTTACTAGATACCCCCTTCATTTCTGTGAGATCGCAAATATTATTATACTTATTTTTATGGATGGCAACAGTTAATTGTTTGTTACGGAGGGGGTGTTTCACGTGAAGAATGCGTTGGGAAGTCACAGGGGAATCGTTTAGGCTCCAGCAAAGACAAAAACTGTTATTGTTACAGAAGGGGGAAAAGGAAGAATGAACACGAAGAGAGATTTTCAGGAAAAACGCCCCGTATAGGTCCAGCTTCTTTAACAGGGGTCGGGACAGAGAAATATATGATTTCTTCAGGAGGCTGTTCGAATACAACTAGCCCTCAAGGAATGAAATTGGAAGCTGTCGATATTGCCTGGAATAATAGAGGAGCTCGATAAATCATCAGAAGATATCCTCGGACCACCCCGTATTCTCTGTAAAGGCGATTTTTTTTTTCTGCTCCCGGATTTTACTGATCCTTCCTCATAGCGTTCTACGTGTCGACTCAGCACGCTTCTATAAAATAACAAATTTGTAAAGTAACACTCAAATTGGAAAATTTTTAATTAAATATTTAAAATAATTTTCCTAATTTTGTTTAATTCTGATTCATTAATATTTGCTTATTAAAATGATATTTATAATAATGAGGCGCCAACTCTCAATTAACCTGGCCTTACTGCTTATTCTTCTATTCAGTGCAATTTTTATCCGTTTAACGGAACCTGGGTTTATTGCTTATTCTTCTATTCAGTGCAATGTTCATCTGTTTAATGAAACTTGGTCTTTCTGCTTATTCTTCTATTCGGTGCAATGTTTATCCGTTTAATGAAAACTGTCATCTTTGGAATATTCATTAAATGTTTCCTTTTAATTAAGTTTAATCAAATGTTTTGAAATTTTAGGGAACAACCATTCCTTTTTAACATTCGCATAGAGTATAATGTTTTAAAAAACTCAAAACAATACTTTTTTTGGAATACTTGAAGCTATTGTTTTTAGCTTCCATAACAAATGATTTTTCGCCTTTACCAATACATCATTACTTGGAAATACATTGGAGACCGTATAATATATAAGTGTTTTGAAACTTCTTAATACTTAATCATTTCACAGCTAAAGAGAATTTTCAAGTATTCAACAACTCACTCGAAATGTTTTTATCTGATTATCTTCGAGAGACTTCATTTCTTAAGGCAAAATATTATTTTGAGACTGTTCTTTCATTAAATTATATTATTGTATTTCCTGAACTTCTGTGTTAAATGAGAAACTTAAGATTCTCACACGTTTAAACTTCTGTTTAAAATGTTTATTTTTACAATTTTAAATTACACTAATAATTCGTTAAATAAATTTAATAAATAATAAACGCTTAATTAAAAAAAACTAAAGTTCATATTAAATGATTAAATGATAAAGTTTATTACAAAGGTTATCACTGCACATAATAGAAAAAGCAACATAGCCGAGTTTAATGGAGAGTTATTATTATTTTAATATCATTTTAACATACACTTATTTTTAAAATTAGTACTCTAAAAATGAAATTCCAAGTTACTTTAATTTTTTAAATGATTCACATCTGTTCAAATTTCAGTACATCTTACAGGAATAGTATATTTCTAATGTTTTCTTTTAAATAATACGATGTTTTGAGGGAATGTCATTGTCTGCTTAATATATAAATTGGAAAAACCTAAATTGAAATGGAAACTTCTCTGCACAGATTAAGTGTCAACTTAAGCGAAATAGTAAAGAAATAAAAATGTGGGAAGTAGTTGAAATAAATTTTTGTAATTTGGAAATAAAAAATCAGATATAAATGAGAAAAAAATGTCTAGACGATAAATACTTTAAAAATCTAAAAAAAAAGTGAAGTAATAACGTAGTAAACATATTACGTATAAAAGGAAAAAAAAAATCTAAATATACACAAATTAAACGGATAAGTGTGAAACGATTGAATATAACTGAGTATAGAAAGATTAAGAAAATTTATATATCAATATTAAATACAGAAGCAAATATAGTTTGATTATATTTATATATCATTCTGTTTACATAAAATTATATTTGTAAAAATTAAAAATATATCGATGTAACTGTTCAATTCATTTTTTTTATATCAAAATGGAAGTTTAAGTTTAACTTCACGAGTTTTAATTAATAACATAATATGTCAAAATGAGCTTGAATGATATATATCTACCATTGTTTTCTCACATTTTCCTTTACGAAATGGGTAAAATATTTTATGCTTTCCAAAAAAAAAAATTCGTTTTTATTTGTCATTAACTATTGCACATCTCACCCATTGTACCGGGGTACTTTTGTGTGCCATCAAATTTTAGAAATGTATATAATAAACATTACAATGTTTTTTTTTTATTACGAGTAAAGTTTTTTTGAATTAAAAAATGCGTACTGTAAAAGAAAACTTTTTTAACAGTGAAGTACCATATTTCTTACAGTTAAAAATTGCTTTTATCTTCGATAATTGAATTTTCTTAAAGTGAAATATTTATCCCACGCGAAGAAATTTCAAGTGCTTCTAGAATCAACAGTTACAGTTTTCTACATCTTATGGGGGTGAATTCGGATTTTCAGTATTAACCAACATTAAAACGAAAAAAGATTGAGATTGTTTAATGTAGAAGACGATATGAGAGTAGCATTGTTATTTTTAACACCAAATACACTACTGGCCATTAAAATTGCTACACCAGAAATGTAACGTGCACTGTTCAAAGCTCTGTCAATGCGAACAAGAGGTGACCGAGACGAGTATCCAATGGCATCCCATACCATCACGCCTGGTGATGGGCCAGTATGACGATGACGAATGCACGCTGCCAGTGTGCGTTCACCACGATGCCGCCAAACACGGATGCGACCATCATGATGCTGTACACAGAACCTGGATTCATCTGAAAAGATGACGTCTCGCCATTCGTGCGCCCAGGTTCGTCATTGATCACACCATTGAAGGCGCTCTTGTCTATGACGCAGCGTCAAGGGAACCCGCAGCCATGGTCTCCGAGCTGAGAGTCCATGCTGCTGCAAAAATCGTCGAACTGTTCGTGCAGACACTTGTTGTCTTCCAAACGAACCCGTTTCTTGACTCACGGCTCATGACGTGTTTGCACGATACATTACGGCCATGCGGATAATATGCCTGTCTTCTCGGCTGCTAGTGATAGGTGGCCGTTGAGATCCCGCATGGCGTTCCGTATTACCGTCCTGAACCCATCGATTCCATATTCTGCTAACAGTCATTGGATCTCGAACGACGCGAGCAGCAATACTGCGATAAGATAAACCGCAATCCCGGTACGCTACAATTCGACCTTTATCAAAGTCAGAAACGTACTGGTACGCATTTCTCCTCCTTACACGAGGCATCACAACTTTTCACCAGGCAACAACGTTCAAATGCAATTTGTGTATGAGGAACCGGCTGAACAATTTCCTCATTTAAACACAATGTAGGTATCGCTACTGGCGCATGCTTTGTCTAAATACGCTGAAAAGCTAATCATTTGTATATCACAGCACCTTCTTCCTTTCGTATAAATTTCACGTCTGTAGCATGTCGCCTTCTTGGTGTAGCAATTTTAATGGCCATTAGTGTATAAATGAAATGATCAAAAAACATCAAGCTCAATCTTCTCATTAAAAGTATCCTTATTATTAAATTTTATTCAATCCATTCATGAACGTACCTGTTGTTCCTGTAATACATATTATATTATTTTATTCACAATATTCAAAATTATTATCATACACTATTTTACACAGTGTTGGGTAAGTAAATAATATTTCTAAACTTATCTATTTCTTTGTGTGCCACCAAATTTTGAAATCGCTAAAAGTTTGGCGTGACAAAAAAGTTTGAGAATCACTGATCTATCTATATTACCTTATTCAAAATTGTTATCATACACTATTTTACAAAATGCATTATTAGGTAAGTCAATAATTTCTAAACTTATTTATTTCTTTGTGTGCCACCAAATTTTGAAATCGCTAAAAGTGTGCCGCGTCAAAAAAAGTTT
>JAPDSC010095031.1:32970-60623 GCA_026290005.1 Latrodectus geometricus | reverse complement strand
ATATATATATATATATATATATATATATATATATATATATATATATAAAGTCCAGTCACTATTATTTATCAGTAGATGGATGCCATATTTCTGCTTTCACTCTTTCACTTGTACATCCATTGGGTTGGGAATTTGAAAGTTTTCCTGGTTTTCTCCCTTGCAACATAGAAATATATATCAATAAACATATGGTCACTGTCAATATAAAGTCTTTTCAGAAGGGAAAAAGCGAAAGATGTTCAATTAACTAGTAACGGCTTCATTCAAGGAATTGATTATACTGAACCATGAATATTCCATTTTGAGAAACCAGGAGCCGAACTGATACGTCAAATCTCTTACTGTTAAACCTAAAACTACACCAATGAATGGTTACTGGTTTTAGGTATTTTAGTTCAATAGCTCTTTGTTTCAACCCTCATCTTTTTTGCATAAATAAATATTTGTACTAGATAGAAATTCATCGTAAACAACATGCTCTTGTTCAATGAACCCTGGTATGTGTAAATCGGGATGATTCTGTTGGGAATTTGCTATTGTGTACCAGTGAAGTGATACCTTGGAATGTATATATATATATAAATCCGTGCTGTTGCACCAGATATTTCTCTGTAGCTATCACAGAAATGGGCGCAACCAATTAGAAGAGCTGGCTAAGAGTCTTCCTAATTTAGGAGCAAGGACCTAGCAAAAGATACTCAAATTCTTGGCTCACCCCTCTCAAAGATATCATTTCACATAAAGGACTTTGTGACCACAACCTATATAAAATGTCCAACTCGCCTTTAGTGAACATGAAGGATCTTCGATAAAGTATGGATTTGAACTCATTACCTTCCAAAATTGATGACGACGTTCTAAGCAATCATGCCATCGCGGCATCAACAGAGGTGCCCCAACTGTGGGACATGAGCTCAAGACCGTTAGGTTAAGAGCCTAATATTTTGTCTTCCTAGACAGTACAAAATCAAATAAATCTAAGATTTTTCCACATAAAACTTAAATTAAAACTCTATTACTAATGTTTGAAAAAATACTACGAAAATAATGAAAATAGTTTTATCCTCTCTCTTATTTAATCAAATAGAGATAAAATAAGTGATATTCACTATTTAAATAATTAATTCTTCTTCTCTGTGAAAGAGTTAAATTGATTACTTGCTTATTCCAACGACATCTCTTTCATAGGTTCGTTTCCTTAATCATATAAATCAGAATAGCCGTAAATCTTTGAATATTTCTGAGAATGCGTGTCCCAGAAAGGATAGGGCGAGTGAATAGATTTCAAAAGAGGGGTAGGTGACGGGGATAGGGGCATGTCAAGTCCCTTCATTTACCCCCTTGTTCAGCTTTTCATTCTTATTTGAGAGGCATGGCACAATAAGTCGGTGGTTTCTAAGCTCTTTTTTCGCTTAGTGACCCCTTTTCAACGCAAAAATTACTCACCTTTTCCAGAAATTCTATTTTACGGTGGGAAAGCATATGAAATATATTTATCATGACTAATTCAAATTTTGCCAATGCATTTGTATTGCTAAGTACTCAATATTAAATGCCCATTTAAATTAACTGTAAAAATCCCCAGGCACCAGTTCACATACACTCAAATGCCTTAGCAACTTGGTTATAAAGAAAGAAATTATTTTCTCAAAATAATAAACTATATTTACAAGATTAGTAGGTAATTAAATTACTTATTATAATAGTAAACAAAATGCTTGATCACTTTTTGCTTATTTATATATATATAACTTTTAATCTACATTAAAAAATTATAAGCTTCTTTAACTTCTTAATTTAACTCGTAAATTATTCTTATTACTTTTGGCAACCATATTCTTCTGTATTTGATATATATATATATATATATATATATATATATATATATATATACAAAGCAATACAATGAGAAATATATATACATACTCGTATATTTCATTGTATTGCTTTGCTTATTTTTCAATGCATTATTTTGATTCCATTTTTTTCAATTTTGACACAGTTGTATTTTCTTCTTATACAGACACTCTTCGGGGGAATAGCGCGATTTTTTTTATACTTTTGTCTTTCGTACTTGTCAAAAAAGAGTGTCTCATTTGCATAGTTCACCATCTCCCTCCTGATGAAGACGAGGTCCCCCTATGCCTTTTCCATATTTATATGATATTATATTGTTTTTCTTGATTTTGTCTTATTGGTATTACATTGTATAGTTACTTCCTTGATTTATCTTGATCTTCTAATTACATCTTACTATATAAGTTAATATTTAAAAGTACCAAGTAAATACTTTTTAATCAGACTGAAATGCTTGGATTAAATTACAGAGGATGACATAACAACTGAGATTTGTTGTAATCCATTTAAATATTTAAAAGATGCTATCTTTTATAAAGACCTATGTACAGAATCTGTATGAATATATTTTATTAAAACATGTGAGGATTAAAATGTAGGGGATAACGTCACACTACTGAAAATTGTTGCAAACCATTTAAAGATTCAAGAGAGGTTCCCTTTTATAAAGATTTGAGTACTATGTTTTATATACATTTTTTACAATTCCATCTATTTCCGTCCTTACATCTCCATATTCTGCTTTTTACATAGGGAGTCAGTCATCTTATATTGGATGACTTTTTATATTGTCCTTTATATAAGGATTCAATTTAACAAACTTCAAGTTAAGAATCTGGTAAAATTCCCATCTATTTACTACATCTTTTACCAAAAACGATAAATCCACCTTTTTTTTTCAAGAATTGGTAATATCGAGCATGGGAATATCACTTAGAAAATCGAATCCGTTCCACTTATTGAAATCAAGAGTTGAAAATAAATATAAAAAAAACTGATTGACTTGTTTATTTAGCTCACTTTAACCCAAGCTCATAACCTACATTTGGGCCCATAATTAACAAGGTTTTGATGAATTGGAAAAACAGAAAGTGATTCTGGAGAATCTTTCCTCAGAACTCAGTTCTGAGGAGAGAAAAAAAGGATAAACCTTATATATTCCAATAGAAGAACTCAGAAAATTAATTGGTTGCTTCATAGCTTTGGCGTTTAATTCAACAGCTTGTGGTTGAAATACTTAAGGGTTGGTTTTGCATTTAAAATCGGAGGTTTCCGAAGAAGTATAGAAAAAAGTGGTAATGCAGACAGTTCTAATGTCTTTACGTCTCTTTGACAATCAATTCTTCTATTATCAGTTACAGTTAACACCTGTAGAATAAAATTTCAAGCATATTCTATTTAGTTTACTTTACAAATTTGTTAATTTGATACAATTTCGATGAAATATACCCACCATAACTATTATCTGCTTGTGTTATGAATTCCAATAACAAATTACTGTATCTTTCAGCTATTATTTTTACAAAACAAAGACTAGAAACAGAAATATCTGCATCTACTTCAAGATTCATGATCATCAAGATATAGATAAGTATACTTAAATTACCTTTAACCCCTTAACCGTCTGGGGTTCGGTGAAGAAAGTGCTTCGTTTTTGCTTCGTGGTGGCAACATAGTTTTGGCTTTCACTGCAATGCAAGTTTTTCCCCCTTTAGCACTAGTCAAGAATACAAAAGCCTCTAATTCTTGATGGGACGTATTTCCGCTTTACCCTAGACCACCTCACAATAATCGCATTTTAATGACTTACAGCCAGGAAGTCCATCAATCGCTGTCAGATGAAGTAACCACAAGTGCTAGTAGTTTACTTTCGTATGTTGTGCTCAAAAATGTCGACATGTCTCTGTTATAATAATTTATTACATTAATATTAATTTTATTAAACTATTTTGAAAATTTTATTCTATAGGAAATTTAATTTATTTCCTTTATTTTGAATAAAGTAAAAAAAAAAAAAAAAAACTATTTTTGTAGTGTCCCGATAGTTATACTTGTCATGATTTTAAATAGCTGTAAGAAGTAGTTAATTTATTGTATAATTATTATTAGCTTTTATTCATTGCAGATACTTTTAAAAATCAACACTATATTTCTAAAATCCTGAAATAATTTTCAAAATCATTAAAAGAAATGATTCTGTTGTGCTTTAATACATACAAACTGAAGTATATAGAAAAAATTGTATATTTTTAATAATTTAAAAAATATAAAAAGCTAACTTAATTGCATAATAATATACTTCAGAGTATGCAGTATATTGTTGACTTCAGTTGAATTTGTGGTAAAAAATTTTGTGACTGTAAATTTTTCATATTTAATTCCTAGTACCAAATAATTTCTGTTTCTAATTATATAAAATATATCTTTCCGTACGAGAATCCATGTTGTATATATTTTTTTGTATTATATCTTTTAATATTTCTTGAATTGTTTTGCACAAATATTAAAAACAGTTAGTCTCTCATGAAAATTTGTTTTTCAAAGGACAATAAAAGCAAAAATATATATGAGGAAACATTAATATTTTTATTTACAATAGTATTCTAATAAGTAAATATTTAATATAGAATATATCAATATCACATTTTTTCACGTATTCATATTACTTCTAAATAAAATATTTTCTCTTCACTAACAATAAGTGCTTTAAAATGAAAATGATTACAAGTGGTAAATTTAGAGAAAGATTAAAAGAAAGTGCCTAAAAATATAACGCGCATGATTTATTACTATCAAAAATTCTGCAGATAAACAATAAATCGGTAAAAAAGTATTTTACCTAAATTTAGGTTCTAAAATATGGTGTCTATTTAGTTTTATAATTTGACTGGTAGTTTACAAATTATCTTCATTTCACAGAAGAAAAAATAGTGATAATAGAAGAAAAAATAATGAATCACCTAAAAAATGGTGAAAACTCTGTACATTTTGGAAAATTAATATTGCTTTAAAACTGTACTTTTTAAAATCTGAATATTTGATTTCAAACAAAAAATATTAACGAGATGTTGCGATATAAAAATAAAATTAATTTCATAATGTTAAGATTTATATTTTTACTGTTTTATAACTCTCGTTTTATTTCCAGATTTTTAATTGGTTGTAATAATTATAATAAAATAAACTTTAAAAGTATAATTAAAACATGAATTTGCAAATATTTTCATTTATAATATTTGTAAATGTGTTCAGTTAATGTATAATTCATGCCAAAACTTTATATCTATTTTTTTCATAAATGTATATGTATATTATGAAATAATTTCATAAATATTATTTTTCTATGAAAATGATTTCATTATGAAAAAAAATTAAATATATTAATCACTTTAAAATCAAATATGAGAGGATAATTAAATTTTTAATGCTATGTTTTAACGTTCAACAAAAAGTTATGTAATCTCTATTGTTTTATTTACATAAAAACCTATTTTTAAAAACGAAGATTAAGATAAAAATTTTCCATTTTTTTCAATCATTTATGAAAATATATAAGCATTTAATGATAATTCTACTAACAAATTATTCAATTTTTGAATTAAAATTAGGTATAATGGGAAATTAATTAAAACCTGAGAGTTCACGAGAATTAAGTGTTCACAGAACAAAATATGTAATCTAATTTTAATAAAATCTAAATATAAAAGAACTATGTAAAAAGCCATTGCAGAATTGTTTGAAATGCTAAAATCGCTTATAAAGTTAAAAAATAAATATTTAATGTATTTACTTATTTAACAAGTCTAATTTTAAAAATAATTTTCTAACTTCTTATTTTCTAACTATAAAATTTAAATGAGAATAAATATAGAAAAATAAAACGTAATAATAAAGCTGTTGTTTCCTTGAAGCAGAGGATTCTGAAAATTCTCTCAGCTCTTTCCATTTACGCTCGCATTAGTTAAATCAGCCGTAACCATTCAGTAAGGGAGTTTCCAAATTGCGATTTCACGGCAATCCGTCAATTCTGGGGGTTGAACTTGAAGTATTGCAGTGAAGCCTGTTGCCCCTACCAAGGGGCTCGGGATAGCCGGTAAACGCACAGAAATTTTTGCCCGACTTAAGTCGGGATAGCCGGTTAAGGGGTTAAAATAGTCTCTTTTCTTCAAAAAAATCAACTTTCTAACAATGAATTTCAAAAGATCTTGAAATTTTACACAAAGCAGAGATTGTAATCCATGGTAAAATGTTTGAAATTCTATTGTATTCTGGCTTACAGGAAGAATTTGATGGAGGGTGTATCGTATTCAGGCGCCTCAAGGTAGAAAAAACCTGGAAGTATCAATATAGATCCTGATGAAACATGTGCATAAAGAAAACAGAAGATCTATTCCCCCTTTCGTTGCTCAATAGTCTTAAGAAAAGTTTAACTGTATAAATGTTTTTTTCTATTTAGTTAATTATTTTATTGAGTTATTATCATTTGATTTGTTAATTCTCCAAAAATTGTTGTTTCTGGGAAAGTAACAGTGTTCAAACCTGAAAAGTAATCTGAATGTAAATCTTTGCCATTTGGCGACAAAAAGTAAGCTAATGTTCTCGAAGATTCGAAGTGGTAAGATTAATTGGTGCCAAGTTAACCAATGTGACTTCTATAGAGATGTTCTTCAAATTAACAGGACGTACATTAAAAATTTGTCACAGCCAAGCAGCTAGATTGTCAACAATAGCCACAAGTAACTAGATAGTTGAAAGTGAAGAATGGATTCAGTTAGACACCTCAGTCACAAGTCCTGAAAGTTGTAGTTAGTTTTTCTATTATGACCGCTCAACCTGTCTAGTGGTTAGCGTAACTGACTACAGATGGGGAGGACCTGGGTTCGAATCCCAGCTCGGGCATGGATGTACTTTTCCTTTCTCTCTCTCTGTGTTTCTTGTCCTTTCCTCAGATGATGGATGAATGTGGCCCACCCTATAAACGGGTTTGTGGTGGTGTGGTGTGGGCGATGCTACTCGTACCTCCGTGAATAGGTTCACAGGTGCCCACCGGTTAACGATAAAATGAGTAGCACCTTCCGGTCTTGTTGCGTCAAATGGACTAATGTACTTACTTGCTCAAGGGTGCCCGCCATTAGAAAAAAGAAAGTTTCTATATTATAGAGCTTTATTTCATTTTATTTATATTTATGTATAGAATTCTTAAACATATGTAAGAGCTTCAAACTGAAGTAAATGTACTGCGAGAACTGCAAATAAAGTGTTTTTTCAAACAATGATTCTCAATGTGTTTTTGTCGTGGCACACTTCCATGATTTCGAAATTTGGCGGCACACTTAGAAAAAAATAATTTTAGAAGTTGTTTACTTACCTATAATGCACTGTGTAAAATAGTTTATGATAATTTTCAAGGTAAAGTGAAATTATATAATATGTACTACCAAAAAAAAAAAAAAAAAAAAAAAAAAAAAAAAAACAGTACGTTTATTAAAGGATTTATTACTGTGTAATCATAACGATACTTTATATGAGAAATTTGAGCTTGATGTTTTTTGATCATTTCATTTATTAGTGGGTCGAGAAAATGACAAGGCTACTCTCACACCAACTTCTCCATTTAAATCTTTTTTTTATGTTGGTTAATACAGAAAACCCGAATTCGCAAAAATAAGGTTTAGAACAGGGGTGGCCAAACTTTTGGGATCCGGGGTCTACTCCACATTTAAAAAATCGGAGGCGGTCTACCAATGGCAGAGCTAAATTAACGTACATATTTATTTTCGGTGACAAGAAAAAATGGTAAATTATGTAATTTTTCTAAAAAAAACTTAATATTAATATTTACAAAATAAAAATTTACTGACGAAAATAATTAAAGTATTCATATATCAAAAATTTACCATCCTATTCACTTAGTTTGGTTGAAATTTGGCACTGTATATCTGCGACAAGTTTATCATACTGTGGCTGGTACGAGCTTATTGCAATGCATAAACACGAAATTAAATGTTCATCTGTTAAATGCGACCAATGTTTGTTTTTTGTTCATGGTTGAAAATGCTCTGGATTTAAGAAATATAACGCATCTTAATTTAATAATTTCTTCCTTGACCGTTACTGATGCGATATCTATAAAATGTCCTATTTTTCAGATACTCCATCAATGTTGACATTTTCATTGAATGGAAATATCATAAAATTGAGTATTTCTTTCATCCTAATTAAGTCAGCGAATCTTCTTTCAAATTCTTCAAACAAAACAAGTAAGTAATAAGCGAAATCTTCGAAGTCTCGGTTTGGATTATGGATGCACTCTTCCTCCATGTTTTTAAAGTTTCTCAAATCATGTTTTCTTAATTGAGATGTATACCCTACTATAGTTTTTTTAATGTTTTTTAATCGCACTCATCATGTCCGTTTTAAGTTTTAAATCGTAAACCTTTAATCATAAATCTTTAAATCGTAAATCTTTGAACAGTTTGTTTTGGGTTTTAAAACGTAGACTGTAGTAAATTTTTATTTTAAATAATTCATTGCTTCTATGTCATAAATTAAATTGTTAATATCCGAGGTCATTATCGGAATGGTCGCGTGGACTACCTAAAATGTCTTCGCAGTCTACCAGTCTGGCCACCCCTGGTCTAGAAGGTTGTAATTGTAGATACTGGGAACACTTGAAATTTCAATTTAAAAAAGTTCAATTATCGATGATAAAAGCAGTTTTTAACTGTAAGAAGTATGGTACTTCACTCTAAAAACAAGTTTTCTTTTACAATTGTCTTTGATTCAAATAAGCTTTACTCGTAATAAAAAAAGCATTATAATTTTTCCACATACATTTCTGAAATTTGACTACACGTTTCACGAATTAGGTGGCATACTAAAGTGCAGCGGCACTGTGATCGGGAATCACTGATTTAAAAGCAATCTCATATTCTTTATTTCTGGACCATCCCATTCTCGTAGTCACGAAAAAAATCGTAATAATAGTCACATAAATCTTTGAAGGATAATAATACCAATTGAAGAGAGACCACATAAATCAAAGCTGAATCCTAAAATTTTTTTGATTAGATGAAATTAAAATATAAAATCTATTAGCATAAACAAAAGATTTTTTTTTTATTGAATTTCATCTAATCAAAAATGTTAAGATTTAGCTTTAATATTACACGAAACATTATGTGAAGAATGTACCATTAATGCTTATATAATAATTTAATATATATAATTATATACATTTTTTTTCACTTAATACATAAAAGGATATATATGTATATACATAAAAACATGTATTCAGTTTTAGGTGTATACATAAAAGCTAATCTGTTTTAATTATATAGTTGTTCCCTCAGACGGTGTTTCTACAGTTGGATCTTTAAAAATCTGCAAGACCTGACATTTTATAATTTTACCAAAAATCTAAGATACATACAACTTTATTAAATCTACCTTACATTAAATATGATATTGCTACCAGTTACTTTTTTTTAATGTAAACAACGTATGATATATGTTTTTTATATTAAAAAATAAATGGTAGTGAGAATTAATTTTAATGCTTACAAATCGCACTTTTCCACATAAGGACTGGAACTGGAAACCATGATTTCCAATGAATGTCAAGTCACTGTAGAGATTCATACTTACATTGTGGAATCGAACCTACAATCAATTGAAGGAATGAACAAAACGTTAATCATTAGTTTTACATGTTAATAGGGATTAACATTTAAGAAACTACTCACAAAATGCTTCAAATTAGCATTAACATTGCTAGTCCATATTAAAATGCATGCAAGTATCCACTCAATCGCAACTTATTAAATCGCTTTTCTAAAAATCAGCTTTATTTATGGAACTTTTTATTAGTAGTAATTTAGGATTGGATTTGCTGGAGGACTTCAAACAGATTGCCTATAATGGCAAACATTATTTTTCGATCCCATAAAAATTACACAGCAGTACAGGTGAGCTCCGTACTGTACCTTAAAGTTAATGGCCTCGCAATTTTGAACCACGGTCAGGTAAACAAGTCACACATGAGCTGCCATTTTCTTCTCCACATCCATGCCACACCAGCGGAAGGGCCTTGGACCTCGCATATGTATGTGGACACGTCCAAGACCCAGTAAGGGAGAATGTGGTCACCCTCCCAATCACAGCCTACGGCAAATGATGCTTCACTTTGGTGGTTTAAAGGGGAAGCGGCGTGAAGCTTCTGATACCCACTGGATATCTCCATAAAAATATCATTTTTTTTATATCTTCAATTAATTATTTTTAACTATTACATTATTATTATACTCTTCGCAAGCAAACTATTTAAGACACAACGTACTTTCCTCTGGCATATAGTATTTTTTTTTAAATAACTCTTATAAAACTAAATTGCATTCGGATCAGAACTTAATAACAGATCAATACCCCCTAGTAATAAGAGAGCCTGATAAAGCCCACTAAAAAAACAGAAATGTTGGAGCATTGTGGTTGGGAATCAGAGCGCGAGGCACCCCGAACTCTCTCACAAAAACTAGAATGTGAAACTAGTAAAGCAAATAACTACAATGCGTTATCCTGAATGATTTAGTTAAGAGAATAGAAACCTCTAACGCTGTCTGAATAAAAATAAGCATTTGTGTCAGCTTATTTTAAGCTTTCCGCTGAAATAAGTATTGTAAATAAACATCAGTAAATCAAGCAGGCATTAATAATTTTGTAAGTATATATGGTGAAATCTGGTAGTTTAACTTTCATGTTCTTTTATTTTTATGTATTTATAATAACACTTTCTATATGAAATTTTACGCCAGTGATTCTCAATCTTTTTTTGTCATGGCACACTTTTAACGACCACAAAATTTGGCGGCACACAAAGATAATTTTAGAAGTTATTTGTTTACCAATCTTACGTGGCACACTGTGTAATATAGCTTAAGATAATAATTTTGAATATAAAGTAATATAAAATATACAAAAATAACGATATGTTTATTATTTTACTCCTTATAAAAAAACATTATCATTTTTACAGATATACATTTCCGAAATTTGGCGGCACATTTTAAGAATATGACGGCACACAAATGTGCTGTGGCACAGTGATTGAGAATCGCGCTTTACGCATTCATTTTCAGACGCTGTCAAAAAAAAAAAAAAAAATAATAAATTAATTTTTAATTTTCTGTGTGCTGCCCATGTTGAAATGGGTAAAGCTAAATTCATTAGTTTTTATCACCTTTGTCGAAAACCATGTGCTATCACTGGGCTCAGGCCTTTTTTTTAACCTGTCATCTTTATGATAAGAATATCTGCAAGTTATGCGTCTCGATTCATTCAAAATGTCACGCTTTCAAATATTTCTGCTGTCATGAGAAACAAAACTAAAACAATTGCCTTGAAGAAAAAACTTGTCGCTCTCATGTCTGAAAATTTACGAGTTCAATACCTGAGCTAGCTATCTACTATAAAGTTAAGAGGGCTAAAACGCGTTAAGTAATAATATATTCCATATGGCTCTACAGTAATGGCGTAGGGATTAGGGAGCCAGCTCAGGAGATGACCTGGCCGCGATAAAAAATAATTCTCTGCATTTATCGGCTTCCATTGGCAGCCATAAGCAGTTGAAAACAAATAAGCGTAAGTATGACATGAGACAAAATGATTAAATTTGTAAGAAGTTTGAAAATTTTCAGGATACGAAATTAATAGAGGCAATTAACGGCCTTGGCAGCTAAAAGAATCTTTACCTGGTTAGACATGGAGTTTAACTGGACTTGGATGACAGAAAGTGACAATAAATGTTGCTTCATATCTTTTCCACACTTCATCAGTGGCGGTGGAGCAGTTTTTCAAAATACTATATATATTAATCATCATGAAGAATCGTAGTGTCCTCTAATGCCAAATGCTTAATAAAACAGACATTGTAAGATTAGCCTTGCAAAATCGCACAGTTACATTACAGATTATTATCCAGACAATGAAGTTATTTGTACCGCGTCCAGTACCCACTAGTACGATGGGACAATGCATCACAGAGATAGAGGTGACTCTGGTGCGCCAATCGATAAGCTGGATACTAGTGTAGCACAAAGTCCAGATGAGTCCTGGTTTTGTTTGAAGCATTATAATAGACGTATACATGCCTCGAGGCTTGGAACGGAACACTCGTCACATGGTTGCATAGATCATCATAGGAGAATGTGATAGTAGAACAACATTGAACACATGATAGATACTTCCCAAGTTTGGATGATGGTAATTTTAACGGCAACCGTTACATGTCTAACATGTTAAAGCCGGTGAAAGTGTTCTATCTTCAATGTTCTCTATCAACAACATAATGCAAGAACAAATGTTTAATGTCTTGTTCTAATCTTCTTGAATGCAGAGGGTAATCGATTGTTGTCCTGGGCAGCGAAATTCCCAACCTTCTCATCAATTGAAGACATCTGGTATAGGTTGCTTAAAAACAGGTTAAAAACAAACATTCCTTTCAAACAATTAGGATTGATGGAGCGAGGCATAGACTTGAAGCTCGCATGGAATGAGCTGCCCCTTTCTGTCACCAAAGATCATTTCAACTCTATCCGGATAAGAGCCTTTATCGCGGCAAAGCCGGCAATTGCTTATGTTAATTTCGCCCCCCCCCCGTAAATTCTACATTGGCTGCAAATTTAATCATTTTTTTCTTCATGGCGTACTGTTTACTTATAATAATAGTTTTTATTTTGCTCTACTTCATGAGGTTACAATTTTAAAAACTAGCAATGGATTTTTTACTGAGTGTCACTCTGACTTATATTGGTAGGTTGGTTTGGCAGGCCATGCATACAAAATTTCAAATCCCTGTTATGGACTAAGATATTAATACATCTCAACAGTTTGGTCTTTTAAGATGACTTTTCCCAAATGGTGGGTCGCATTTCTTGTTACAAAGGGGAGACACAAAAAAAAGGAAAAAGAACCCTCATTTTTTTTTTTTTTTTTTTTTTTTTCGAAAAATATAGATATGAAAAAAAAGAAGCACAATATTTATTTTTCAAACTCCAATAATGGCTAGTTTCAAATTTGAGAGCTTAGAAGCCGAACAACATTATTTTCCGAAACTACGGTAAAAGTTCCTTGGTAAATCACTCACGCATTTCTAATTAAAAGCTCCTTACTAAACTAAGTAATTATACAAGATGAGATAAAATTAAATTAAAAGAACTTCTCTAATTTTTTATTACGGACTAAAACGAATGAAAGTTCCGGAAATCGTAACCGTCTTTCTAAAAAAAACAAACTATTGCGTAACTAATGAAACCATACTAATCCGGCAAATAAAAGTATTATTTGGTTCTACAACACTATTTAATTAATGATTTTTGAAGAATAAAAGCAGAATTTCTGTCATCTACACTTGTTTCTGACACTAGCTTTTCGAACAGAAAAACAGTCACTTCCTTGACAACACTGTTTCATTTTTTTTTCAAGGTTATGTGAATCTGTTACAATCAAGTCTAAAATTTTCATGCAGAAAACAGCTTTCTAAATATTTATTCTGTTCAGAAAAGTATTGTTATTTCAAGGCGTCCCCCCCCCTTAGCAATTTATACAGACTTTTTAATATTAAAATCATTAGCGAATATTTATTCAGAAAATCAATTTTCTAATCATTCAATAAAAAAAAATCATTGGTTTTACTAAAAAGTTGTTTATATTTTTTTAATAATTGTTCCGTAGAGAAGAGAAAAATTATTTATTAATTATCTTAAACCAAAAATTGTTTTACAAGAAATAAACCCACTGCTAAGCTGATAAGAATGTAAGAATTGCGATAAATATTATCAGTTTCTTCAATCATTAATTTTTAACTATTAATAAAACACAGTTATGTAGATGAAGAGCTAATGAAATAGAAATGGTTTTTTTGGTAAGGATTTCTTCACTTTACCCAAACAACGGATCGAGACTGAAATTTCAATAAATTCTAGTTCTCCAACGAACAAAACTAATTTCACTCTAAAAATAATTGTCAAAAAAAAAAAAATAAATAAATAAAAAAAAAAAAAAAACATGCATTCCATAACTTTGTTTTCTCATATAGAATTATCTAACATCTTTAAAGCCTGTTTTTTTATGTTTGCTTAATCAGATACACACACATACGAGATTTTGCTATTACACACACACACACACACACATATATTAATTTGCTAATATACTTTGTATTGTTATCATTGCATTTTATTTTGCTAATATATTTTATATTATTACACAATGGTGGTAGAAATGAGTGATAGATAACATTTAAAACAGTATAATACTAAATTACTTAAATTTTAAAGTGTTTGAATGATTATATATATATATGAATAACAAACTGTTGAAACGCATGCGATTAAATTTTTGCTAGTCCTTTTAAATAAAAAAAAAAAAAAAAAAAAAAAATTAGCAATACATATTCAAAGTGAAATCCGTGCGGGGTATTGATTTTTTCCTCAATTATTATTTCTTTTACACACAGAAAGGATGATTTCACCAAAACTTACATCTAAACTAGACTCCCCATCATTACAAACATACAAGGCTAAGAAATGGGAATCGAACTCATAAACTAAAGACCGCAGCACTGCACAAGCATTTTGTCAGAAGAATGGGAAGTCGCCTCTCATAGATCTTTTTCACCGAATACATACCTGTAACTCACATTTTTAAATTTAAAACCATGAGAGGAATATACATGGAAAGGGAGATACAGGAAATAAAATCTTAGGACCTTTGAAAACAAACAAATAAAAAAAGGCTCTGAAAGAAATCCAGGAGTTTCAAATTGAAAATTCACAAAACAAATTCAACTTTATCGAGAATTGGCCGAATGTATCTCAAAAGAACATGAATATAAACCCCACTAAATGCATAAGATAAAATATTTACAGAAGAGAAAAAAAGTAAGAGCCGAAAGATTCCGTGATCTTTTTGAAAAGACTATTTGCAGTCGGAAAAAAGGAATTGTTTTTCCAAGTAAAAATATTTTTACTGCAACAGGCATATTCGAATCTTGCTTGACAGAAAGAAACATCATACAAGCTTTCTTATGCACCTTCGATCAATAATACCATAAGTAAATAAAATAACACTATATGGCAAATAAATTTTCACTATCTCTCTCCCTACATATATATATATATATATATATATATATATATATATATATATATATATATAAACTTTATTTATCGTGAATTTCAAGGCTTCCTTAACATGTTTTTGATTAGCATTATGCAAATGATTTCAAACTGTTTTGTGGCTGATTTTTAGCTAGACTGCTAACATGCTGGTCAGCTTCGGATATTTTTGTGATTTTTTTCAATATTTTCGACGCTGAGTCTACCTGTAAGAGATGCAACTTTAACATCCAATATACCTGAATGGAAGCAATGAACCCAAAATGATACTTAATTAGCTGCTACAGTATCGGGACCATAAACACCGTTCCCAATATTCAACTGCCTGACTCGTATCTTCGCCTTTATATATATATATATATATATATATATATATATAAATTGTGAATGCACACCTTTTTTTCTCTTTGTTGACTTCCCTTTTCAACAATCTATACTTTTGAAGTGACGGCAAAACATTTTTTAGTACGAAATGTATCTTTCCTATGAGCATAAATTTGAAATTACATTGTATGATCGATACTTAGAGATATCGAACACTACAATCCCGAGCCGAAAAATAACGGTTTTCCCCAACCTCATATATATTGACACCGTGTAGTATAAAGTTGATATAAAGTATTTGAAGTCTACATTTTTCATAGATTCTGTTGCTTATATTTATATCGCTAAGGAAGAAGCTCAGAAATCTCTCACTAAGACAAGTGTGTATATAAAAAGCAATGCAAGAATCGCTGGAACCAAATCTGAATTCTTTCACTTATACACACACACGTTTTACATTCCCATACAATGCGGGGGTGGTGATACGTTCTACAAAGAACAAATCACCTTGCCTAGAACTTCATGACATGACAGGAAAGAAATCATTTTGTATGCAATAAATATTACCGGACCATTTCATGGATATCTAAATTGTAAATCCATATTTTTAATAAGACGTCATTAAAATAGAAATGCTGTTTCATTGTGAACAAACAGTAGTGTTTATTTCTTTAAAAAATAACGTTAGTTTAAATAAAAAAATTAAAAAAAAAAAAAAACTAAGAAATATTTGTAACATTGTAAAAGCACTTTTTTATTTATCGATTTAATTGATACCATACAATTAACAGGTAAATGTATACATTTCCTTGTTTTCGTTTTTAAATAACGTTCGTCTCGTTTTTAATATATATACGATATAAATATATTAGAAGTACTAAGTGAAAATGTTTAATTTATCTTATATACTATACATAAGAAAGTTTCTAGTGTATATGCACATATATAATTATATTGCAAACTATATAAATACATAACGCATATATAAATATCACTTTTTAGTTCTACATACTGATTTCAGTCTTGTGGAATTTAAAATGAAATATTTATTTCATTTAAAAATTTTGAATAGTTAAGTGAATGTAAAAAATATCTAAATGATGAAATATTACTGTTGGAATTTATAAAGGATAATTTTTTTTGTTATTATACTGTAAAATTTGACTTTTTGGTTGAGATAAAAAAATTGCGTTTTCAAATTAGACTTCGATACTGGGGTCTTCGAAACAAACCATGGGAACGTGTGCACTAAATAAAATAAACTCTTGCAAAATGAAATCCGGATCTAATTTTTTATTTACTTTCGTTTTTTTAACTAAATAAAAATTAGGTGGCAATGAAATCTTATTTTTTCTTTAATAACTACATTTTTAAAAAATTATTTCTCTATGTTTCCGATACAAAATACATTTTACTATTGTTTTTCTTTAAAAAGTAGCCCTGCTTTAGTCATTTAACAGTTTTGAAGGGGTTCACAGCACTAAGTCATTTATATATATATATAAATGTCTGTGTTTTTTTAAGTTGGGGAAAAAAGAAATCTATTATTTTTTCGGAGATTAGGTTGACTGTCGTGAGTTCGATATCTCGTTCAGTATCGATCATACGATTTCAGACTTATGCTTGTTGGAAAAATCACATTTCATACTAAAACTAACATTGTACTGCTTTTTTTAGGGGGGGTCCATTCGTTTATAAAGTACAGGGTGTTAAAATTACAAGTCAACAAAGAAAAAATACAATACATTCACAGTTTTCCTATGATAAAGGCAAAATACAAGTCAAGCAGTTAAAAGTAGGAAATAGTGTTTATGGTCCCGAAACTGTAACAGCCAATGATATATCATTTTGATTTCATCGATTCCATTCAGGTATGTTTGATGATAAAGATGCACCTGGCGCAGGTAGATCCATAGTCGAAAATATCGATAAAATCACAAACATATCCGAAGTTGATCAGCATTTTATAGCAGTCCAGAAGCTAAAGTTCAGCCACAAAACAGTTGAAATCATTTGCACGAAGCTAATCAAAAACATGTAAATAAAGCCTTGAAGTTTACAAAAAAAAAAATAAAAAATAAAAAAATAAATAAATAAATAATAATAATAATAATAATGGACATCTTTTTCCTTCCAACCTTATATTATCAACTATTTACTTAGCCGATATTTCTACTATACGCAAATTACATTTGAATTAATATTCAAAAAATCCTGAAATGAAATTTCGGGCAGTAAGTACATTTTTCAAGTTCAAAATTACTTCAAATTTCCCAGTTAAAAATATTAACAGATGCAAATTGTTACACGTATTTAAAAATTTCGTTTCGATTCTCAAAGTTAGTAAATCAAACATTAAAATCATATGGGAGAAATATTTAGTATATAGTCTTGATATATAAATATTAAAACAGTTGCTTTTTAACATATAAATTATTAATAAGAAAAAAATTCAATAGTATATATTTTAAAATTTTGCTTTCTGATTTCAATATTTATAACTAAAGCTCTAACGGTTTGAAGTTATGGAGAATATATATTTTGGATAATCTGTTGAATCCAAAACAATTGAAAATTCAAAATATAAACATGGTGCAAATGGATTGAGATATTTAAAAATTCCATTTCTTGATTCATGTTTAAAATGCTGAAAACGAGATAATTCGCATTTATTGCCATAGAGATGTTTTTAAGTAGATTAACAAGAGAAATATGATTGATAAAACATTAAATGTTTAACTTAAGCATTTCATGTTTATGTGAATTCGAAAAATTTTATTGAAGAAATAAGCATGCGCGGTATCAAAACAATCGATCGATTTATGTAACTGAACGAATTTTCAGCCAGTCGATCAATTCAGCTTAAAATCGGTCTATAGGAATGGTTTCGAATAGGAAAAACAAAAAATTGCAGTCACCGGAATAAGTTGAAATGTAAGGAGTGTAGTATAGACATTACTATTTCTTAGAAAAATTACATTCTAGAGCCATTTTTTTTTCAGTCTAGGAAAGAATTGTTCTGAAAAAATGTTCTTTTTCCAAAATGCACATGAATTCATAGGATAGTTTTTTTCCTACAAATGCATATTTTTCTCAGAAAGCAAAATTACTATGTTAAACAACCACTCAAAACATTAGCCATTTTTTTTTCACTCTAGAAAAGAAAAGAATTGTTCTGAAAAAATGTTCTTTTTTCAAAATGCACATGAATTTATAAGAAGCTTTTTTCCACAAAAGAATGTATATTTTTCTCAGAATGCAAAGTTGCTATGTTAAACAACCGCTCAAAACATTAGCAGATTTATAAATACTTTTAAGATTACGAAAAGCTATCAACTCGAAACCGGGAGTATTTTTAAAAAAAGCTCAGTGTCATGCATTTTCTACCGTGCATGGATATCAAATTATCTCAAATTTAAATATATAATTTAACTTTTAAGTTATTAACAACAGCAAGAGGAATAGAATGTAGAATTTTCTGTCAATGTTAATCTCTGCCTAATTTAAAATAGCTTCATTTCGAAATTTAATTTTTTAGTAGTTAGATTAAATTTTAAGTAATGGTACGTTACACAGCATTTCAGAATGAAGGTAACATCAAGAAACATATTCTTCCTTCTCCTGTTAAAATTATCACCGTTAGAAGTAGGAAAAAATAATTAAGGTATCCCCCTTTTTCCTTTTCAGTAATTTAAAAAATATATAACGTACCTAGTACTTTTTGCGAGTTTTGAAGAAAAGGTTTTTAATACACCGGGGAATAGGAAAACATTGGAACGCTGATGATAATTCCGATTTTAACTGGTTCCACATCTTAATCGATTTGGCTATGGCTGATCTTGAAGCAAAACACAGAACCTCCACTGTTTAGTTAAAACAGCTTTTTAAAAACTCAAGCAAATATCGTTAAAAAATTGTAAATATAATTTTTCTAAATCGCACTTTCGTCAGAAATTTTTGGGGAACGAGTTTTATAACAGCCGTAGTACATTTATATGGTATTAACGAACATTCCATAGCATAGGAAGTATAAGTATGGGAAATATTTTATTCATTTATTGTGCTTGTTATATGTTTTTCTCTAAAAACAGAGCCTGATTAAGGCAAGGGCATACGGAATAGTTGCACCTACATCAAAATAAAAGCATAAAAAATTCACTATGGAATCACATCTTAAATTTGAGCGCATACTTAACTAAGTGTTCCTTGAATACAAATAAAAACTAGGCACAAAATAAATTTAAAATAACATTTTAATTACTAAACACAAACATCAATTAACTTCTCAATATTTTTTTTTATATATAAACAGATTTTACAATACATCTTAAAAGAGCTCATTGAAACTTCACAGAAGCAATTAATGGAAATAAATCTGAGTTTACACAGAAATGGTGTGATACAATCCAAGTGGTACCCAGCCTGAAGCATACCAGAGTTTTACAAGACTATTATATCCAATATGTTACTTTAATAGACTTTGTCTAGAAAACTATAATTATTTATACTTAAACTATAATTTTTTTATATTAATTCACAAAACAAAACAGTGGATTCGAATTTTTACTTGAAGACTAGACTTTTATGATACATTACTTTTTTTTCTTTTCTATATATTGCACAATATATCAAAATACAATTTTTATTTTACATTATGATACAGTATACCATTCTTACTTTACCACATTGTGCAAAACATTTGGATATAAATGCATTAAATAATAATTCAGTTCATAGCTCAACTTTAAATAAGAAATGTCTGTTGATGCTAAGTATCAATTGTTTTAATCCCAAGATCACCACTAGGAATTTTTTTTAAAATTTAGAACTCTCCAAAAAACAAACAGCTTTCATTTTTTGCTTTAAAAAAACTATCAAACTTAACAGAAAAAAGTACAATCTTCAAGGACAAAAATAATTAAAAAAACCCTTAAATTTCAAAGAAGTTATTTACATAAGTTATTCTATTTTTTAAAATAAAAATTATCGAATTTTCTTGTGGCACACATTTTTTACTTTTTCAATTTTTATTAAACTTCACTTATATATTTCGTTTTTATTTTATAAATTTTGTAACTTAATAAAAATTTTCCACTAGATATGAGAAAAGGTTGGGTACCACTTTTTAAAATACAATTTAATATCTAAAAGAAGAAAAGAAAAACAATATTGTATAAAGGAAATAGTGATAGAGACTTCATTAGTAAATAGCTGATGTCTCAATTATTAGAAGAAAATATCACTCAATATTTTATGTAATATATTATTTTATATAACATATTTAATACCTGTTAAAAATGTTGTTAATAATTTCATTATAGTCATCTTTTCTAAAATTTAGGCAAGAAAAATAGTCAAAAATCAAGATGGCTACTTCATGATGAATTTAATTCTTTATTTAAACTTAAAACATAAACATTTTTAATCATATAATCATAAAATGCAATAATTTATTTGTGGCACAAATAAATGAATACTTATTGCATGGTAGATTTTTTCTCATTTTTCCAAGTCAAATTAAGTTGAAAAATCGTGCAATGTTTCTGCTATGATCGAGACATCAGTATTAATAGTGAAACAAATTACAAAAAACATTTAATTCTTATACATTCTACTTGCATTACATGGGATTTTCTGTTTGAAAGACATTTTTAGGAAAAAGACTGCAGCTTCAACTTCTAAATAATTCAGCAACACAACAAAGCAATTTTAATGTTAAACATGGGAAATTTAAAAAAAAAAAAAAATTACACAAGCCAGTTGAAACAGTGAAACGACTGATATATTTACATATGAAAATGGCCAGTTATTTTTGGTGGAAAAGTGATAAGTTAAAAATTCATTACTATTGTCTCAAATCTTGAATAGAACAACTACTTTTTTTTTCAGGTCCTTAGCCTGCAGAAATTGCTAAAATTTATACATTCATAACATTTCTAAATTCTACACAAGCATATTTCCCCTTTTTTAATTTTTCTTTCCAAATCATAATAAAAGCCTGTCTTTTTAATAATGTTTTATAGCAATATTCATATAATACCAAAATATACATTTTTGAAATATTTTTATAACTCAATATAATATAAATAATATTACATAATAAACGTAAGAATACTTCCTGTAAATATATATATCTTCACCGGTTTTTTTTTTTTTTTTTCAAGATTAGATCATTTTTACATTTATTATTAATTACACTTATTTTATCACACAGCCTTTCAGTCATTGCTATTGTAGCAAATAAGTTAACTAATGATATAATCATTGAAAACAAAGTTTAAAACTTTGAAATCCTTTAATTTCTTAACATTTTTTTTTCTATAGATTTTCTAAAATAAACAAAAAGGTATGCATAAGAGTTCAAAAAGTAACAGTGTACTTACTTTTAAAATTTGTTGGAAAATCTTAACAAACACAAATAATGAATTGACTAGAATGCATAAAAAAATTTCCACAAATAATAAAAATGCAAGTACGAATAAATGTATGACACAAATCAATTAAATCACGCCAAAAAGCAAATATACATTTATAATACATAATAAATTTTCTATATACAAATCATAAAATTTAAATTTAAAAAGTGCTATCACAAAAATAGTTACTAACAAATCCCACCTTTCCTCCCAAGAAAATGCTCTCTAAAGCATACACCATAAAACTTTTAAAACTTGGCAATAAAAATTCCTTGTTTTGAAAATTGGTGTGCATAAATCTTAATTTCCAGAGTTACAATATTAAATTAATTAAACATGTAATAAGTGCAATATTTATTAATAAAAATTATAAATATTTATCAATTTTTTTCATCAGAGTTGCTAGATATTTAATTAGATTTTAAAACAGCATGGAATAGGGAATAAATGCCTTCAAATGTGCATTTTAAATTATCTTGCATTTTTATTATTATACTTTAAACATCTAAAAAAGCTACAACGTTAAAAATTTTAGAAAGGATTTCAAGGCTTTATATTTTAAAATGTTGATAAACAAATAAATGTAATTAATCTTGAAATTTTTTGCTGAATTCAACATATTTATAAATACAGCATTTAGTTTTTTAAATATATATACAATCAAAAAATAATTCTTCAAAAAAATCTATTTTATGCAAAATGGTTGGATGGCCAAAAATCATTGTTAAACAATGATTTCTGGCTTCCATTTAATATAAAAATGTATTTATTAAATAATATTAAGTTCTTATATTTATACTTTAGGTAACTATGAATTAATATTTGAAAAATGAAATTTAAGGAAAGTGGAAAAGAACTGCTAAGAAACGCGCAAATAAATCTCATGAATTGGTTCATCTTTTTAATAATGCTAAAGTTTTCAATTTTTGTAAGCAATTTTTTAGAAAAATCATTGAATTGAAATTGATAATTAATGAATTTATTTTTCCTTTCTTTATTTAATACTTGTTAAGATCAGTTTATTTATGTTTTAGTGAGCAAATTTACTAATATCTTAATCTTATCAAGTTTTTTCTTAAATATCCTTCAATTAATAAATAAAAATTTGTTGAGTTAGAAATTTTTCAAACGATAAAAATTGAACTCCAATGGAGTAAAATTATTATAACATCATTTAAGAAATTGCTTTTATAGCAAACGCTAAGAAAAAAAAAAATGAATTTAGTAAGTTTGTATGATGAATACATTTGTTTACCTATTAATTACTTTTTAATCTTACTAAACTATTATATTACTAAATATCTATTATGATTAAAAATATAAAGTAGGAAATAAATTCTCTTTCCTAATTTATCACACTTAATAAAAATTCAATTCTTTTAATTTGTTAAGGAGAAATAGGACACAAATTAATTACCACTCTTCACCAATTATGACTGGTCATTTAAAAGTCTTAAAGCTGCTCGAGATGGATTTTCAACAACTGTACACTTTTTAAATTTCCATCAAGCTTGAAAATATCTTGCTTAATGGGATCAACTCTGAACAATGTATCACACGGCCACAACATTTAGTTGTTCATGCTCTTCAGGTACAGCACCAAGAGGCACCTCCTCACAACGTTTTTTTTCGCAATACTCAGAATTCCTTAAGATAATCTTTTCTTTTGTAGGAATGTGTTCATTAAAACTGCCAACACAATGAGACTCCTTATGATTTGCCAATTCGGAAATTTGTAATTTTCCACCAAAAACAACCACTTCAGAAGGATCGTCTTTTCCAATATCAGTATTTACACAATCGACTGAACGAAAACTTTTCTCAACTCTCTGGTGATTTGGAATAGATTCTTGACCTCGGGTAAACTGTGCTGTGTCTCGAGAAAATGGCACATGGCAGTCTTTGGTTATTTGCTCTGTTGTTTCTGTATGATTCTTATCATTTTCACAAACGGCATCAGAAGGGTATCTTGAATTATTTGGATAATCGAAAACTGTTACGTTCTGAGAATCTGCACCATATTCTTCAAGATTGGGTTCAGTTCTTTCTGGCTGATAGGACTGAAAATCTTCCTCGTGATAAATGTTGTCACCACTTCCACTGTAATAAGCCATCTCTTGGTTATCCTCGGGATGAGACACTTCAGCAGATTCTTCTAAATACAGATCATCGCCCATTTCTTCACAGTGTAGTGCCGTATGATTTTCTTCTTCTGCAGCAGGTACTCGCTCAACACCAGATTCCTCCAGAAAGGAATTTAAACTAGCGTTCTCTTTTTGAAAGTACATATTTTTCTCTTGAAGCTCCAGAAGCTCTGACTGGAGTTTGTCAAGGATAGGGTCAGGGTCTTCCTTCACCAACTCTTCGTTCAAGTCCCTCAATCGGTTTTCCAAATTTTGCAACCCCGAAATCAATTCCTCTTGCGGCAGTCGCATCAATTCGTCGAAGCGGTTGTTTTTGTAGGACTGTTCAAATTCCCGATCGTAGTAGGCGGAATTATCGAAATCGTGAGGAGATTCATACTCGTAATCGATGTCTAAATACGCAGCATCTTCGCCGACTGGTTCGATGATCTCGGAATTATCGTCGTTTCTCCGACAATAATTGGGCATGTAAGGGTTTGGAGTCTCGAAACTCATATACAGATGACACTCATTGTGATCATCTATAATAAACTGCGTGGAGTTTTCGGGAGCTTTCGGTACATTAAGTGGTCGAATAATTACATCATTAAAATAATGAATGTCTTCACATTCAACATCATCATCATCGTCTGCGTCCCAAGACTGAGACTGCCTTTCGCACTCCGCGGGTTCTGGTTTGCACTCCTCTTGATCACCGGGGTGCGCACTGCCGCTCTGTTTCCGCTGTTTACGCTTTTTCCCCCTTCTCCCCCGCCGTTTGGGTTTGGCGTGCTCATTAGTATTATCCCTATGCAATTTCTTAGGAGGTGGAGATCCATTTAATTCAGCTTTTGAATCATCATTTGATTCGTTGGGTTGTTCTATTGACTCTTCGTGATCAGAACTCATTCTGAAAACCTAATTAATCTTAACTTCACGTTCACACTGTTTAGCATGAGCTCAAATGAGAACCGAACTCTCGAAAGAAATAAAATGTCTCTCGTTAGGTGATTAGAGTGTTGCCAAAAGTAAATTAATAAATGAGACACAAAAATATCAATCTTACTGAGATACGTCGTTTTCGTAATTATGTGTTCAATTTATTAATTACATGAATGTGATTATTATTTATATGAAATGAGAATTAAATGTTTTGAAAGCATTGAAAATTCAAAAATATTTTCACTTATTTTTTTAAAAACTTATCAACATATAATTATTTTACAATTTATAACTTTCAATATAATATATTTAATGATTTTAAAATATCAAACTTTTTCAACAAGAAATAAATTTAATCTCTGCTTTATTTAGTAAAAACCATAAAATTTTCATGAAAGTCAATTCAATTATTCTTTCTTTTATATACAGAAAGAAAATTTTAATAAATTTTATTAAAATACTCATCATTAATTAAAGAAATAAGAAAAATCAAGTTTAATAATAAAGTGAAAAAAATATGGGAATTATTTATTACTAATGTGCATCTTTTTATTCTTTTATTGCTGAAAATTGGCATTTACGTATTGTCCCATTGCTTAATATTTTCTCAACTAAAGCAAACAGATCACCATGTGGATACAGGCTCGCGTATCTGAATTTACAGTACCTTATTTCATGATTGAAAGTTTTAAAAAGTTCACTTCAACGTGTTGTCCTTCTTGATTATTTAGTTTTAGTTTAATTGATTAAGATAATTCCTATTTTACGGATGCCTAAAGGAAAGAAGAAATTAAAGTCTGGTTAGTATCAACATAAAATAGGGTTAAGGGAGAAATATTTTGTCAATAAGAGATAATTTAATTATTTCACTTTTTATCACTTGTTTGTTTTTTCACATTCTTTATAAGACCTTTTCTATTTTGAAATAGTTTTCTGTGAAACAAAATGATATGCTGCCATATTGTTTTTGGAGTGCAGTATGTTTATTTGCTATAGTGTTAACATATTTTCTTGTTAAATATTATTGTAGATGTTCAGTTATTATCGTTCATAAAAATGAACATCTATAAAATAAATTGATATTTGTCAGTAATTTTTTCTGATCGATCGTAGTCATTTGAATTCATGTATAAGGAAATTTAGATTACGTGTTAAGGAAGTCAAATACCATCTGGTATAAAGTGTTATTTATTTATATGGTTTTATTTGATTGGTCAATTTAATCCCGAAAACGTATCTATCATAATGAGCTTCTGATACATATGGTTAAATAACATTTTAATTCGTGTTAATTTCTTTGATTTAACTCTTATCTTCTTTATTTTATTTTGTATACTAATAGATAAGAAACGTAAATAATCGATTTGTGATACAAAAAGTTTTAAGATGAATTTTAAAAACCTCTGTTTGAATATAATTTGTAAATGATTTGAGATGTTTCTTTTTACAATGTAAAACAAATCAATGCTATTTGTAAATCCATCAAATTTATCACTGATTAATCTTAAGATAAAATGTGACTTTTGTACGCTTGACTTATTTAATGTTGAAGTAATGGAAGAAAGTAACAAATAAAGTATAAGTTTTAAATAATTTAAGATGAACCAAATATAAGATTTGCATTTAAAACAGGAGAAATTGTGATTCACTTACCTAATAAATGTAAAAGAAAATTAGTTTAATTGTTTATCTTTAAACTACATTTCAAGCTAATATGTTTTTATAATTTTTATTTAAGCTTGATAATTAAAATGATGGGGAAAAAGGAAATAGATTTGTGATGTAATTTGTAAAATTAAATCAAATGAGATCTTATATTTATTATTATTTCTAAGAATCAAATATTTTGTACAATATTTTCCGTGATTAAATAATTGTAGTTAATTTTGTGTTACATAACTAGGATATGTAAAAATAAATTCATTTCATTATATTTTAATTTTAATAATTACATTATTTTATATAATTTATCTACAATGTTTATTATATTTTTATTTGTCCCTTTATGTTTTAATTTGTCTATTTTCAAATAATGCTTTTGTAAATTTTTTTAAAATTTATTTAACTTTTAGTTATGTAACTTATTGCAGTTATGAATTTTTAACATCTAAACTAGCAATGGAAAAGCTAAAAAGTAAAAGTGAGTTTGATGTTTACATGATCTTATTATCTCCAGTATAGTTGAGTAACGCAAAACAAATTATTGGTACACGAAACATTTATTTCACATTAACAAACATGAATTCAATAATTTATCCTCATTTTTAAAAGACATAGTTTTGCAATGACCCTAAATGAGACTTCTGCTATCCCAAGTAATCCAAACAAACCAATCATTCTTCTTTCTCCGACACGACTCTTCTATTCAGTAGCAGTGTCTCCAACCTTGGCAGATAACGAAATGAAAAAGTTCTAGTTGCAGTTAACTGTCTGATTTTCTCAGTGGGAAACTGTTAAAAGAAGAGTATGTATATAAATGTCAAGAAGCACCTATTGAAACCTATCAATCAATAGTAAAAATTTACTGTATTGTCACCCTGGCGACTTTTTGAAAATGTGGCCATAAGTCCCCATTTTGTACAAGCAAATAGGATTACTGGAATCTCTTATCTACTATTTGCTGAAGGTGGGTCTCCAGAAATTTTTTTTATCGCTAAATTAAAAAATTACGCCGAAGATGACTGTACTGTAAATCTGAGCCTTAGTCGACATATGAAAATTAAATTGTGCCTTTTTTGAACTATTAAACCTAGCATGAAAAAGTCAAATAACATTTAAAATTCCCTTAAAATAATTAAAAGAATTGTTTAAAATAATAA
>JAPDSC010095031.1:20910-32570 GCA_026290005.1 Latrodectus geometricus | reverse complement strand
TTATTATTTTAAACAATAACAGATGAATATAAGTGAATAATAAATTGATGTATTGCATTAAAATTATCTAACTAAAAATAAGATAATTGAGGAGAAATATTACATTACAAATTATATTAATACTTTACAGATGATTTAAAGATAAACTAGTACATTTATGTATTTTACAAAAAGTAACCTCATAAGATTTATTGGAAAATTAAATTACATTTTGAATGAATAATTAGCATAAAAAATAAAATTAGTAATAAGAATGTAAAAATTCTGTCTTATTTTGTGTAACCTGGAATAAAATTTATATTATGTGACATATTAAAATATTGTTTTCTGATATCATAAAAGTAATTTGATCTTATAACATATTTTTAAATTAATATTTTTGAAGCTGAGTATTTAAAAAATTCTAAATTTGCATGTATTTATTTGTGATTTTTAGAATTGTAACTTAGAAAGAATTCATATCTAAAGAAGTTTTAATATAAGGAAAATTATTATATAAGTTGATGGAGAAAAAGAAAAAAACAAACCAAAAATTAAGCTGTCTAAATATTTTAAAAATTAAATTAAAAGCAGTTGTAGTGATTTTATCTTTAAACTATTTATTCATTCATTTACTTCTAATAGTTATGGGGTTAAAAATTTTATTTCTGTATGTAGAGTTTGTTATGATAAAATATATATTATAAAAAATGAAGTGTATAAATCAAAAATAATTGTAGTTACTGTTTTATTATCTCAGCTGTATTATAAGCTATATTTTGTTTAGACAAAATTTTACTTCTTCTGACATGAAAAACCAATTCCAGATGAGTCATTTCCAAACAAATTCCTACCAGAATCATTGTATTTCTTCATGCAGAGTTCTGAATTTGAAATTACTTTGTTTTGTTAAATGAGACACTGAAATACATGAAAAGAATTTTTTTTGAAAAATCCTCCAAGTCTTTATTATTATAGAATATCTAAAAAATTCACATTTTATTCCTGTCTCATTCAGTAATTTAAAATAAAAATTAAAACATCAGTATCAAACATCCCATCTATTGAATAAGCAACATAATAAAAGCAATTCCAACAAGAAGTTATCTGTACAAAATGGCAATTTACCAAATTATTAAAGCTTTTCAATTCTAATATTTATTGTGGACAATATGTTTTAAATATACTCTGTTTTTGTTTAAAGAAAAAGGATATTTCTTTGCACAATCAATGTAGTGAAATGATTAAAATTGTATAGGGTACGACTGTACACAAATCAATCAGAATTGTTTGAAATATTGTTTTAAATGCAAAAAATATCATATTCAAAAACTTTTTAAAGAACAAATTACACTATTACTATACAACTTTTTAAGCATTGAAATTATTCTAATCTCTTTTTTTCAAAAGTTTTATTAATAACAATTGTAGTTAAAATAGCTATAAAGTATTTTAAGCTATTTTCATTTAATTATTATAAATTGCTCTGCTATAAAATCTATAAATAGATAATATTTTTTAAGTAATTTTTAATATTAAGAAACTTGAAAAATCAACCTTTTAAGTAATAAAATTGCTACATGAATTTTCAATGACCAATTTAAAAATGATGATTAATGGTAAACCAGCCTACTTATTGTGTTTTGTTCCAAGGTATGTCTCCCTTATTCAATTGGGATATTGATGTATATTTTTTTAAAGTGTTGGATTGAGGTTTGATTTAGTATTTGAATTTATTTTAATTCTGATGTTTCAAATTAAAATTGTCCAAAAAATACAATATTGTTCCCTCTTAGAAAAACTTCTCAGTTTGAAATTGTATTAATCTTCTAAATTTGAACCTATGTTTATAAAGATGGAAATTATTATTTTCCTTAATATATATTGTAATTCCTGTATATATCAAATTTCTTTTAAGTCTGCAATAATGAAGTAGACATTTGTTATTGTATTAGTTTATATGGAATGATGCATTTAATGTTTTTAGTGTATAATACTTTAAAATTTACTGTTATTAAATAAAATTCAATACATATGTAATCAATGTTTAATAAACCAATGTAAAAGAGCATTTTGTGTTTATAATAAAGAAAATTGTTGACATGAAATAATTGATTCACTTATTGTAAAAATTTATTTTCCAAATTTTATTTTTAAAGTTGGGAAAAATCTACTTACATTTATTATGAAGCTATTATTTTGCTGTTAATAATTATTATTTAGTTGCTATAACTTTGGTTTATGAAGCTATTATTTTGTTTTATAACTTTGGTTTGAATAATAATTTGTTAGATGTTTGACAAATTCAAAATACGATATTTAATTTCATTTCTATTTTAAGACTTGTTTTAATAATTACATGACTATAATAATTGTAAGAAAATTAGGTAGCTGATGAACTGTAAAAAATTTTTTTACTGTAAATGTTGAACTGCAAAAAATATTTTATTATTTAGTTGACAAAAACTACTGAAAGAGCAATATACTCTGAATAAAGTTTGTCAATTATCTGGTTGTGAAACATACGATTTTAATAATAATTGTTAAACAACAGAGCAGCTTGCACGTTGAACGTCTAAATAGCATTTGTTTTTCGTTTCAATTGACAGTAAAAAACTTGCCAATATGTATATTCCCTGGTCACTCATTATGTGTAACTTAGGAAATTTTAGAGAACTATCAAAATTTATTTCCATGAGTGGTTGTATATTTTAGAAAAACTTTATGATTATATCATGCAAAAATTTAATCTCAACCCCAGAAGCAGAATTACAGACTTGCCATGCAAAGCAGACAAAACTTTTTATTTTATTTGAAGATATGTAATGTAGAATTGAACAATTTTTTCTTGATATTTCTGTATGCAATTTGAAGTACAAGGCAATTAAGTCTAAGAAAAAATACTAATAAGATAGCTGACCTTTCACAGTATTAATTCAATAATGTACATAATATATTTATATTAATGCTAATCAATGACAAATGTATAATGTCTTTCTTTCCAAAAACTGTATTGATCAATTTTCATTTTTTTTAAATTTTGTGACAAGTGAATTCAATTGTTTTGTGCTTTCATTATATATGTTTTTAAAGTAATTATTAAAATTTTCACTTGTAGAAGTACAAATGTAGTATTTTCAATGTGATATGAAATTAAAATTTATGTGGTTAGTTGCTGAGAAACCATAGATATAGCTGGTTTATGAAGGATTGATGCTTTTGCCTTAATTTAAAGAGATTATAGATTTCAATCCTGCATTAACCATGCATATTTGACATTTATTTTGAACTGCAAGTCTAGGTAAATAATTTACCAATATAGACTAGACATTTATGCTCACTAATTGACTTTTTAACATCAATCTAATACTTCTTCTGATGAGACAACAGCTCATTGTGTGAGCTAGGGCCTTTCTCAGAACCTTTTCCCACTCCTCTCTCCTCATCACCAGGCCACTCCAGTTAGTAAGAGTTTTATTTATTTTCTTTTATTTTCCTAATGGCGGGCACTTAGGTGATTAACCCTTGGCCACAACAAGGCCAGAAACTTCTACTCATTTATCGTTACCCGGTGAATACCTGTGAACCAAGTCATGGAGGTGAGTAGCATTACCTGCTTCACACCACCACAAACCTGCTTATAAGGCGTGCTACATTCATCCATCATCTGAGGATAGGACAAGACAAAGTACATCCATGCCCGAGCCGGGATTTGAACCCAGGTCCTCCCAATCTGTCACTGGGTACGCTAACCACTAGACAAGATAGGCAGCTGTAGTAGTTTGAAGTGATTTACAGAATTCCAAACTAGTAAATATTAAAAACATGCTTGGGATGGTTGGTTAATTTCATTAACCTATAGCCACTTTTTGCACATAAGGGCAATGGGAATCAGTTAACATGTGCTTTCAGATTTCAAGGATCATCCATGCCAGAGTCAAATTCACTAACTGCTGAAGCGAAGCCCAAAATGATTACCTTAGCTACTTAGCTACCAGTTTCTCTATTGAAACCAAAATTATTAGAACAACGTTCCTGAAACTTAAAATATTGTTCAACTTTTTGACAGCATCTGCTGGAAGGAATACCCTTGTGAAACTGACAATTGGATTAATAAATCTGATTTATATTAGGCAGCAGAGAGTGAAGTAACATCTTGACTGCTTCTTGATTTAAAAAAAAAAAGTTAATGGCATAAAAATTACATAAAAAATTATCTTCTAAAAATTCAATTTCGAGACTTATTTAACAATGATGTGAAAATTTTGAATACCCAATTTTTCTGACACTTGTGCATCATGGAATAAAATTTAGCTGACAAATGAAAAACAGAACTTTAATTTGCATTGGTCATGCATTACATGTAATACTATAAAAAAAAGGAAGAAAACTATAGTCAATCATGAGAAAACAATTGACAAGCATTAAAAGAGTAATAAGGTTATCAAAAGGGAAAATTTTATTAAATTTCAGTCTCTTACCTGTAGTCAGATACGCTAACCACTAGACAGGGTAGGTGGCTCACTTAGTAAGTTAAAATCCTATTCTTCAGTCTGCCCATCTTAATCTGGGACTTTCCACAACTCTGGTTCCTATTGGTTTGTGTTTGAAGACCCTAGAGGGATTCATTCAGCAAATGTGGGCTGCAAATTTTATATTTTTATAATTTAACTATATCAGCCTTCCTCTACATTCTGTATACACCATTAACATATATTGCAATGATAATCTTCCTTGACTTCTTTCATTCAAGAAATCAACCAATTTTCCTGTGATTTTGTCAAGGTTTTGAAGCCATATGAGTATGATAATGAATATTATGGTTTTATAAAGGATAAATTAGTTTTTCAATTTACTAATTTTGTATGTAGGAAATATCTTAATTCAATAAGACATTGATTGGCAACTGTATTTTGCTTGATCTCAATATTCACGAAAATAATACATCCGCCTTTTTGAAATTTCTGTGAAATATTAGGTATTTCTCCATTGTCATCTTTACAGAGAGTAGTTCTAGCTGTAAATTTCTGACAACTGTTATTAACTGATATGTGGAAAGCTCTGCTTTCTGAAATCCCTTTAAAATGTGCAGAAATTATTGCTTTTTCTTTTTGCACTGCCTGTTTGTATTCTTCCATTTAATTTCTAGTAAATCTTTTGTTCATATAATAATAATATGCTTTGTTTTTATCCTCAATCTACATTACCCAGTGGTATAGTAGTAGTGTTTTTTTGCTTCCAAGGCACAAGTGCTAGATTTGGTCCTTGAGCTAAAAAAGGGGGGCTTCCATCCTTTCAGTGGATCAATGAAACTAAGCAGCTTTGGAGCTAAACACTGAGGGTTCGGCATTAAGCTGATCATCTTACTGGGGCATGCTTTGCTCCCCATGGCCCTAGGTTCAGAAAACAAGGCACTGTAGTTCTTGGCCTGTGTGAGTTGCCTTGCCTCTGAGTTCAGTTTGTCAATCTACATTTATCTTGTTCATTTCCTTAGTCAATTCTAAAACATTATCTGCTTAAGGAAGAAAATTCTTTTTAATTGTTTGACACTTCGACTTCATTTTGGCTAGATGTTAAATCCAAATTTTTTATCTATGTTTTTCTTTCTTTAAATGCATTTCTGGTTACATTGTTCCAGTTTAAATCAATCAAATTTGGATAATTTTCTATGAATACCTTATAAGCCAGATATTTTTGCTTTTAATTTGACTATCCTTAAATAATCCTAATCAATACTACTGTAAATCATGACATTGAAACTAGAATGGTGTCTGCTGTCAACCTGAACATGATCAATTTGATTAAAAGGGTAATTGTCAGGAAAACCCCATGTCATTTAAGTATGTTTCTATGTGGAAACATTGTGCTTCCAACAATTATATTTTATTTTACTTCATAATCAATGAGTCTAAACTTATTTTTATTGGTAAACCCATGCAGGCTGTTATTCCAATGGTTGGCTTATACTGACTTTCGTTTCCAATCTTGGTATTAAAGCCACCTAATAGTAATTTAATGGCTCTTCAAGGTCATTCACACTTCCAAACTTTAAAAATAATTCCTTTCCACCATCAACTTAGTGATGTGTTGATTGAACTATAAGCGAGAACTGTAAAAAGGAGTGCTGATTGAACTGTTATTAAAATATCTGATTCTCAATCCATACAACCTTGGTGATTTGTCCTTAAATCTAAAACCAAGTATTTAATTTGCCTATTAATGAAGCCTTTTCTAAAAACATGCTTCTGAGAATCACAATTATAATATAGCATCCTGTCTTCCAGACAGTTCTATCCAATCCATTATATTTCCTGGGTGTCAATTAGATCAATATTATGCATGTCCGATTGCTTAGTTAATACATGAAGCCTTACTTTTATAATGGAATAAATCATCCTGGTATCCCAGCCAAGTCAAGTAAAATTGAAAAAGTTTTATGAAATTGAAACAAACATAACGAGAAAGCTGTTTCATTTGTATAGAGCTTTGGCTGTTCTTGGGAGTATGTATTTATGTGATGTTCTTAACTAGAATAAATAAATTTAGCTTAATGTCTGGTTGCAAGAAGCTTAGACTTAATATGAGAATCTATTTCAATTATAAATACAATATTTTTTTTTTTTTTTTTAAAGTTGGTTAGTTCATAGTTTTTGTTGCCTGAAGGTAATGAATTTGAATCCGGGTTTATCCGAAGATCTTTCGTGTTCACTAATGGTGATTGGGGCACATAAAATATGTTGTGGTCCCAATATCCTCCATGTTTTTATTCCAAATTAATACCTCTGAAGGTGTTAGAAGCCAGGTCTTTGGTCTTCTCTGGCTTTCTATCTCTAAATCAAAAGTCCCGTATAAAGATGCCATTTATGGGCCAAGTTGTACTTCCACCCTCATAGGGGATTGCTCTGTTAAAAAATGGAAGATGCTCTTTCAGACTTCATTCCCCCAGTCCCTGATGGATGGGCTTGGCTTTGCCAAGTGCCATAAGTAATAACACACACACACACATATATATATATTTATATATATATATATATTGGTAAATGTATTCATTGTTTTGTATTTGTCATTTCAATATGTCATTTTGTTACATGTGTACAAGCATAAGAAAATTTTGTTATAGAAAGTAACTATTTCAAAGGTATCATTATTAAGTTTTAAGGAAGTGTGTTAAAGTGTCATTTATGTGACTTAAATGTAAAATTGCTTTTTCAAAAAATTTTCTGTAAGAAGTGGAGCTTTTATTATAAACCAAAAATTGTGGTGTACAATACATAAGATTCAGAATGTCAATCTCTTAATCCTATTATTATAGGTGGACGTACCAAACAGGATTCAAACTTTGCCAGTGAAGAAGAGTCAATTGCTGATACAGCTAGTGTCATCAGTAATCTGTCTGAATTGAAACTTGATAGTGATGATGACACATGTCAGTACTATTGATTCAATTGAGTATTTGTTAAAATTGTTCAATATTTTTCATAATATAAGTAAAAAGAACATGTAATGATAGTGATTTCAAGAAAGTATTTTTTATAATAGTAATGCAAGTAGCTCTTACATTTGTTAAAAGGACATTGGAAATGTCTGAAATCACTTTCATCACATGTTTTAAGTAGTTCTTAGAATTTTTATTCTAAATAAGTTACTATATTTCTTATTTTTTTATGTGTGATATTCTGGGACATGTTTGACTGTTAAAATGTTGGCTGTGTTGTCCTTGTTATATACAGATTATCTATATGTCAAAATGCTCTGAAGTGTTAATATCCTAAAATAAATTATCGTAGGTCTTCTTGTTCATTGTGAAAGCTCCTTAAGAATTTTTCCACAAATCTTTATTTTAAAATAAATTCAGATTGATTCTCATTTCTGGAGTGTATGAAAAACAGTTTTTCAATTAATTGTAAGCTGAGCTTGATATTAAACCCTCTGGCTTTCCTTTCAATATGTCATGGGTTTGTATCCTACCTTTGGCTTGTCTACAAATTGTTTCAAATCTGTTTTAAACTGTGAGTCCCAGTCCAACTATCATTCCCCCTCAGGGGGTATACTTTCTTTAAGTAAACATTGGTGTCATAGTCCTGAGGTACCTGGAAAGACGGGTCCTGGTAATTGAGGCCCCCAGAGGCCAACACATTACTTTGGCCTCTGCTTCAGGTAAACGGGAGATGTGTTGTGGTCCTCAGCACATCAATCGCCTTTATGGATCAAACGATCGGTGTATCTGCTGGATGACTTGTTAAGGGTGGAGCCCATTTCATGGATGTATTGTGAGCGTATAGGACTTGGTGCAGCTGGTCTGCATCCCCTTGTTGGACTCTGTGGTGGGTGGTGCGGTCAGGTCCTGAAATTTTAAAAATATACTTATGGAGAATAAAAACTATTCTCCCACAGGAGCAATTGTTGCATAAATCTACAGTAAAATTTTTTATTATAACAAGAAAAGAGGGGAATTTTGAAAATGTTTCCCCTTTTCTGATTCAAAAGGGAATATCGGCTACAGTAGGAAAGTGAAAAATATTAAAAAACTGCGATCTGGTGAATTACTTGTGGAAGTTGCATCAGCTACACAATTCTCCATTATCTCCAATATGAGACTGTTGGCAAATATCGAAGTGACCCTTTTGCCTCATCGAAATTTAAATTTTTCTCTGTAAGGGATTTACTGAATACGCCTATGGAAGAGATCCTAGAAAATCTGAAGGATCAGAAGGTCTGCGGCGTTAAGCTCATAACTCATAACAGAAGGGGTGGAAACATCCCATCATTGATACGAAACATCTCATTCTGACATATGCTATGCCAGACCTTCCATAAAATGTCAAAGTTGCTTATATGCATTTACCAGTAAGGCCGTATATTCCTAATCCCTTACGTTGTTTCCAGTGCCAACATTTTGAACATTCAAAAAACTTTTGTAGGTCCAAACCTACTTGCGCTTGTTGCGCAGTAGTTGGCCACGAGTACTAATTGTACTGCAAAGGAGGGGTATGTCATTTGCAAAGGTGACTACCCCTCCTATTCTCGAAATTGTCCAATATGGGTTCTGGAAAAGGAGATCACTACTTTGAAGATAGCAAATAAAATATCGTACCCTGAGGCTAGACGTATAGTCACATCTCATATGCCAAAGCCTGGAATAAGCTATGCAACCGTAGCTAAAAAAGTCACCAGATCCAGTAGTACTCAAGCTGATTTCCGTTCACTTACCCTTGTTAGATTACCTATTACATCAACAGAAAAGCCAAAATCTAAAACATCTCTCATTCCTAAGAAAGCTCCAACCTACAAGTCAAAATATGTAAAGGCGTTTAAACTAAAATCTGCAAAAGAGGGTTCTTCTAGCCCCTCAATATCCACCCTCAAAGCCTTATCCCTGGAAGCTGATGCGGTATCTCTACATCCCTTGGATGATGATATGTCATTCGAGGAATGGATAGATTACTTGCCTTCCAGCTTCAGGAGACGAGCTTGTAGAACTAAACAATAACTTCTTTTGTTTCTTGGAACTGCCATGGTTTGCGTTCACATCTTGATGACATCCAGTCTATTATATCAGCTTATAACCCAGCATGCATAGCACTTCAGGAAAAATTAATGAAATCTTCTAATAGTGCTTCCATGTGTAGGTTTCATTGCTTTAGGAAAGACTGGTGATGATGGGGCAGTGTCTGGAGTATAGTATGTATATTTACATCCAATGATTTTCCCAGCACTGCTCAGCCATTAAATACTATTCTGCAGGCTGTAGCTGTGAGAATTCACACAACTTGCTTGATTACAATCTGTAGTTTATATTTGCCACCACATGATGTCAAACGCCAAGAAGAACTTGATAAATTAGTTGATCAGCTGCCTAAACCTTGTTTGTTATTAGGTGACTTTAATGGACATAATTCTCTGTGTGGAATTAATGATACCAATTCTCGCAGTCGCCCGATAGAGCAATTTATTTCTGATAATTGCCTCTGTCTGATCAATACCGACAAAAAGACATATTTCCACATACCCACAAGAACATTTCATTCTCTCGATCTCGCCATTTGTTCACCCTCACTTCTGCCATTGTTAAATTTAACTGTAGGAAATTATCTGCACAATAGTGATCATTTTCCTCTCCCAGGCTGGAGATAATAGTGTGCGACAATGCGTACCTATTTACGTGTACAGTCAGGCAGAGTGGGCATTATTTACACAATTTGCAGTCATTGATGATAAAATTGTTATGATCAATGGCATAGATGAAGCTGTTCACAAAGTCACTGAAACAAAAATAAATGCAGCTGATACAGCAAAACCTTTTTCTTTTTAAATAGTTTTTCTTTATTAAAAAGGCGTTGCTAACCGTGGTGGAACATTAAATGCCAAGAAACTTATAAAAAAGGAAGTTATGGGGGTTATTTCGGAGAGGTACCCCACAACGGAGAATCTTATTGCCTTTAAGAGAGTAAAAGCATTAGCTCGCAGAGCTCGTCGTCGAAGTCAGAAGGAATCCTGGTCTTGCTACCTTTCTTCAATAACTTCTTCCACATCCAGTAAGCAGTTATGGAGAAAAGTGAAAGCAGCCAATGGTATTTATAGGGAATTTTCTATTCACGTTTTAAAAACCAGAGCTGCTAAACACTCTTCTCCCAAGGATATTGCTTATGTCCTTGGTGAAACTTTTGCTAGTGTCTCAAGCACCGACTCTTATGGTCCTTAGTTCCTAAGGAATAAGAGTCAAACTGAAAGAACCCCTATTCGTTTCAACCATGGACAAGCCTTACCCTACAACTGCGAATTTCGGATGTTGGAACTGAAGAAAGCTTTAAAGCAGGCCCATAACACCAGTCCAGAACCTGATGGAATCAGCTATTACATGTTTCAACATTTAAGTCCAGATTCCCTGTTGAACTTATTGCTTTTGGTCAATAGGATCTGGACTGAAAATAAACTTCCATCTATGTGGAATGAAGCAATAGTGATTCCAATTCTGAAGCCTGGTAAGGATCCTTTGAATCCTTCACATTATCGACCAATAGCTCTGACGAGTGTTCTCTGTAAGACTCGAACATATGGTTAACGCCTGTCTTGTGTATCTATTAGAAGAAAACAAATGTATACATGTTAATCAGAGTGGTTTCTGTACAGGAAGATCCACTCTTGATAACATAATATACTCAAATCTGCAACGTTTTTATGCGGAGAAACCATCTGGTTTCCATCTTCGATATTAAGAAGGCATACGACCGTACCTGGTGATATGGAGTTCTCCGTTCATTATATGATTTTGGCTTTAAAGGTAATCTTCCGATATTCCTACAAAATTTTTATGCTCCCGTGTTTTTAAAGTTCGTATAGGTCATCTTTTGTCTAATACTTTTATTTAAGCCGAGAATTTATTCATTAGTAGCATTCTTCATTTTTATAACCTTCTATTTATGGCACAATGTATGTAGATGACCTGCAAATATCTTGATAAGGTTCGAACTTGTGTTTAATTGAGAGACAATTACAAACATCTGTAAATAAAATAGCTGCATGGTGTGCAGAGAATGGCTTTACTTTATCTCATGGCAAAAGCTGCTGCGTCCATTTCTGCAAAAAGACCAGCATTCACAATGATCTTGTTATCAAACTGAATGGCACTCCAATACCTGTAGTCGACGAGATAAAATTTCTTGGTGTGATATTTGACCGAA
>JAPDSC010095031.1:0-20900 GCA_026290005.1 Latrodectus geometricus | reverse complement strand
CAACCATCATTCATGTGATAAAATAACAATAAAGTATGAACCAAAAATAACATTTTTGATTGAATTAAATACATGTTCAATATATTTAAGGCTTTTATTTTAATTTTTCTGAAGATATTAAAAAAAAAAATATTTCAAATAACTTAAAATTAGCATCTTCATGTGCAAAAATAATAAATTTAAAAAAAAAAAAATTATGTGTGAAAAATTAATCCCTCTTCCAATAATAAATATCAACTGTGATAAACCGATTTCTTATCAAAGGAATCTTCTATTCCATTCTTAACAGATTAAACTGATTGTAACTTTTCAGAAAGTGTCAATTATCACATGTTCAGAAACCAGTCAGATTTTTACATATTATTCTTATATTGGAAAAAATTTATTGCTTTACTTCCTGTAATTATTCTAACTTTATTGGTTTATATCCTGTAAATAAGTCTTATTTTGTTATGCTTTAATTTGTGAGTTTGAGAACTAAAATATAATTTGTATTTCTCGATTTTAAAATTCCCAAATCTTTTCTATTTATAAAATCTGGTGTTGAAATGTTGCAAGTGTATCATGCGTATCTTCCAAATTAAAAATAACTGTCTTTGAAATATAATATTAATAGTGTCCTTTCATTTAATTTATTAAATTTTCATATTTGTAGAAAGCATTTTAAGACATGATTTATATATGAAATCTTGGCATCCCCTTCTTTTTCCTTTAGTAATTGAAGTTGAAGGTGATGAAATTATTGTAACTGATGATTTTGAAGATAAGTTTAAGGATGCTATCGAGGGCACTCTCCAGAAGAGGTAATGATTATAATCTATTTACCTGATTTTTTTTAGTCTTTGAATATTTGATCTATACAATAATATAAATAATAACTATGATATGAAAATTAATTATAAAAAATCAATAAACCAATAAAAATATATTAAGTCTGTGCTTTGTGTATGAAATATTTTATTTTTCTACTCAGTTTAAGAAAGATTCACTCTGTTTCAAATGAAGATTTTATTTAACAAATTTGCAAAGCTAATTGATTTGTATTTCATTTAGATTACAAATCAAATGTTTGAATTCAGCTTCTATCTTTTAAAAGAGTTGTTGCTTCAAAAATTAATTTTAACCATAAATCCTTGCTACTCACAAGTGTTTGAAAAGATCTTAGATCAATCGTTCGTGTCAAACATGCAGTGTGTTGAGATGCTAAAATTGCTTAAAATGTAACTAACTTTTATTATAAAATATTATATTTGATGCCTGAAGTTGGAAAGTTTGTACTTTTTAGCTAATGCAAACCATCTATTGAAAAGCATCAGTTGTTATCGAGTATATTTAAAATTACAAAATGATAAAACTTGTAATAAGCCATGGAGTGATCCAACCCAATACGTAACTCTTTTTACAAGTCTGCCACAAAGTGCAATGTTTGTTCAGTTGTTTGTTTTTTAATGCTTTGAACTTAAAGTAAATTTTAGTTGTTATTCATATTAAGTTTAAAATTTGATTTAATTTTAAGAATAAGGAGTAAAAAAATATCAATTGATGAGGAACTTTGTAATTTTTAAGAAAAGGGGGAACTATGTGAAGTGGGGCAGAGTGGAATGAAATAATAAGTCTGATATGTAAATGCTATTTCAGTCCCTTAGGAATATAATTTTTAAATGCACTGTGCTCTGTATGCTGTAAAACTTCATGTAGATAAATTCTCTGAATTGAAATTTTCAAAAGCAACAAGGTATATTAATTAAATCTGTCAAAACATTGCTACTGTTGTGTAAATTGAGGCATTATCATATTTAAATGCTTATTGTTGGAAATCATTTGCTGAAGGGGAATTTATTCTTGAAGGCATAATAAAATAGCAGGTTGAGTATAAATAAAAAATGTAAAATAAATTTAAATCAAAATTCTCTAATTAGTAAAGTTGATAAAATAGCTGAGAATTAAATAAACCAATTCAATAATATCAATATTTCAAGCCAACTGTATTTAAATATTGAGATTATTGAATATCAATCATTTTCAATTAATGAGCATGCAAATATTTTTTTTAGAAATTCTCAGCAATAAATATAAATTAATATTCTAACTATTTGTGAATGTGACATCTATGTGTAATACAGCCTCTTGATATTTTTAATGCATTAATTAAAAATTTCTAGTTTAAGTTAATTTTGAAAATTTTGTCTTGCAACTGATAGTGCATATCATATAACCCATATAGAGTTATTGCTAAATTTAAAAAAAATTGTTGTTGGTATTTTGATAATTTTTGCATTTTTACTGTATTATTTATCAGTAAATTCAGTTGAAAGTTTTAAACATTGGACTTGTCTTCAATAATTTTCATTTGTTGGAAAAAAGTTGTGACAAATTAATTACTTGATGTACAAACCAGAACAGTGTAAATTTACTCAACTGTAGTTTTTAGACAACTTGCTTTAAAGAATGAGATAGTCCTTGCAAAGAGATGTGATATTATACACTGTTCTATATATATTAAAAGTACCAGAACTTTCATGTATGAAAATGCTTTCAGTGTTGCTGAAATTTTTAATACTATTCTATAATACCTCCGTAATCGATTATCGAAATGATCTCTAGTCAGTTTCCTTAAGAAATTAACTTTGACGTTTGATTAGAATTTGTTTATAAATTGTTCATAAAATATTTTTACTATTTCTCAATAGTTTCTAAGAATATAAACCTATGTAAACAATACATGATGCAAATAGTTATGCTTTTTTTTTTCCTTCCTCATTGCGATGATCATCTGATGTGGGTAGGATGGAGTTGTGCCAAATTATCTGCTATTAAAATAACTTATGTAGCAATTCAAGATGACTTTTTTCAAACTTATAGTATTTATGCAAGTTTGGTAGTAAAAAAGTCTAATTTTGAAATAATAATGCAAAGTTCATTGCCTGGACATTTTACCTGATATTATGTATCACCTAATTCTTGAATGTATGTAGTGGTTTAAAAGCAGCTTTATAATGTAGTACATCGTAGAATAAGGTCTTAAGTGTAAAAAGTAAGTTAAAACAAATCTGCTTTGGCTGAATAAATTCCATCTTTGTGAAATTTAAAATCAAAAATATTAATAAAAAGTTGCTTTGTAAAAGTAATTTTTTTCTAAAATTTCTATGTTATTTTTTCAATCAGTTTTCCTGACTTAGCTGACATTAAGTAAAATGTGCTTATATTCTTTGTAAATAAATATTTATAAAATGTTGGCTGAGATACAAAAAATAGTTATGAGGCTCATTATAATCACCAGACATTCCAAATTTTAAATCTGATGGTTAGGTTTACTATGCTTGCCATCTATTAATGCAATGTAAATGCGTGTGTGATGCCTAGATAACGTCATCCTCCGCACATGCTCATTCTTAGATAGGTTTGTTTTTTGAGAAAGGGCAGTAGAGAAGGTATGCAAGATATTTGAGTTTAATTAAGCTAATTTGGAAATTATAACTGTTTAGGTAGATAATAAATATAGTGCTCATGACATAAAAAAATGTATTTTGTTTTCTATTTAAGTATGTGTGCAATTTTCATAATTTTGTTTTTACCAGTACTTAAAAGCTCATTTTATAAAAACAACTTTTGCTTTATAGTGCTAAAGGTCGCATTGCTTCCCTTGAAATTATTCGAAAAAGCTTAACTTCGAAATGTATGGGAGACTTCATTATTGATCGGTAAGTATTTTAGTTTAAATATGTTCTGGAAAACTTGCTTTATTTCCTAACGACTGAAAGATAAAAATTCAATAAAATGCTCTGCAATATATATGTTTCACTACAAAATTTAAGAAATAGATTTTTGTTTTTGTTGCTCTTATTTCTTGGAAGTCTATTGCATCTTTTCAAATTGTAATACTTAAATAAATTTTGTCTTCCTTCACAATAATTGTTTCCAATTGCTTCTTGTAATATGATATCAAGTTATGGTCTTGTTGGAAAAAAAAAAACTGGTTAAAAGCAAAAATAATATTTTTCAGGAAAGTGACGATGTGTGACATTGTAGAACGGTGCTTGAAGCGAGGTAAAGGCGAAGAGCAGATTTTGGCGGCTATAATTGCAGCTCTGATTTGCACTCAGCTCTCCTCGGTTGAGGACTGTGAAGTTGTCTTTCAGACTCTACAACCCATCTTACTTGTTCCACTTCTTGACTCAACTGTCATGCCATCCGTCAGAGCACAGGTTTGCATTTGCTTTTTTTACTTAAAAAAATTTAAATACTTCACTATATAATTCCCCAAAATTACTTTTACATATGATTTAAAAAAACTAAACATTTCACATTTTATTAGTTCTAATGTATATGTGTTGATAAGATTATTTAACATGTTTTTAAGACTACTTTTATACTGTTTTATCTCTCTCATAAGATCAATAAAAGAATTTAAAGACTTATTAAATATTTTTAATTTTTCATGGTTGGATATTGTGTAACACATAAACATTGCAAGTGGGAAGTAATGGAATTATTAAGAATAAATATGAACTCTTATGTAGTGTATGTTTTCCACAGTTTTAAGCAATGTACATTGCTGGTCATTAAAATTGGCACACTAAAAAAAAATGCAGTTAATTAGATGATTTTTGGTAGGAAGATAAATTCATTAAAATTTTAAGAAAATTGTAGGTATACCTATCTAACTTTCTCAAAAATCAACACCTGAACCAATTCCATTACTGCAGTAATACTTACCTGATGATTATGAAGAGCCAAGCTTACACCATTGTTCTTTGTTGCAACTTTTCAGTCAGTTCCATTCCCATTATAGGCATGGTTGTTTTTTCTTATAATGGGAATGGAAACTACTATTTAAAGTTGTAGTTTTAAACTGTAGGTCTTAGTGAAATTGGTGCCAGTGTGCAAAAAGTGGCTGTAGAGCAACAATGAAACCAAACGGGATTATGGAATCAAATAAACATTGTTGTTGTAACAGCATGATTAATTATGCTGCATTTGTTCTCTGTAATATTAGTATGTAAGTTGCTCATCAACTTTTAGTCAGATTTTAAGTTCAGGTTGTAGGATTAAAGAATGTGTGTTATGATTACAGAGTTAAGCATATTTTGTAACAGACAGTCGTGATAGTACTAGCATAATATAAAAACATCCCGGTGAAATTTATTACTATAAAGGTATAGATTTATCTGGGTGATGCAAATGGCCTTCATACTTCAAAAATGTAGATTTTTCATTCAAAATCTTACAAACACATATTGAGGCATGCATTCCAATGATAATCCTTGGCATCATTCTATTTGGTTAGTCAGATAACAATGTTAAATGCACCCAAAAAGTATGCTTTCTGCAGTAAAATACTTAGCAAACCATGATTGATTGTCATGTGATTGAAATATTTTATTTTAATTCAAAAGCTGTTGCAAAAAAAGTTGAAGATACTTATAATTTTTTCAATAGAATATATGTATGTATATAAATGTTAAGTTATCATTTTTACTATATAATATAGATTACTGCTATGATTAATATAGTTACTGTTTCATTTTTAGTGTGCATCTTCTCTTGGAGTTTGCTGCTTCATTGCTTGCTCTGGACCTGAGGTATAGTGTTTTTCAATTCAAATTAAAAATAATTTCAAAATCATTAAAATGTGTTTATCAAATTATTTTGTTGATAAAATATTGTATTTATTGTAAAATTTACAATTGTTCATCAGAGAAAGATACACATAAATAAAAAGCCACACTGTAATTAATCAGTTACAAATAATGCTAAGTTTTCTATTTTTATGAATAATGAATATATTGATTTTAAATGGAAATTTTTACAAGGTTTTAAGATTTATATTGAATTTTAAATGAAATTGCCAAGTATTATCTTATCAAATGAATTAAGCTCTTTGTGCAGTCCTGTTTTAAGCATTTATTAATATAATATAGAGAAAAAATACATTAAAGTAGATTCTTCAATTTTCCTGCAGTCTCACAACTCTTTCAACTTTAAAAATATTCTTGAATGAATTTTAAATCTTGCATTTTTCTCTTATCCTAAAGACCATGTAAATTAACTGAGTTTATTTTAAACAAAAATTCAACTATCATAGCTTATCTAAATTTTTGTTATAGTTTCTAGAAGAATTAATTTCTAGTTCTGTTTAAACAATAATTGGCCATTTCCGCTCAACAATCTTTTAGCCATAATAAATTTTTTGTAAATCTGGCAAATTAAAAAATTTCATCATGTTTACAAAATGATGTATTCAAATTATAATTGCATGTGTTTCTGCATTGAACACAGAAATGATACTCTTGATATTTGTTTAATTAATATTTGGAATAATAGGATATGCTTAAAAATCATTTTTAAAAACATTATTAGTATGTTCAGAATAATCAAGTGCACTTTTTTTTTAGTCACATTGCATTGCCTTAAAAAAAAAATTTTTTTTATTTTGTTCTCTACTTCAGTTTCTTGGTTATCAACATCAGAAACCTCTCTATAGTTGCCAATAGTCTTTAGAGCTAAGTTGTATAATAGAGACAATTCTTTCTGTAAATTCCGATTTAAATATTTGAAAAGAAATGCTTAAGCTGTTCAATGCATTAATAAGCCTGCCAAGTGAAAATGCACACTGCATATATATTTTTATTTGTTTTGATTTTCATCATTTTCTATATTGAAGTCAAAAACATCAACATTCTCATTTTATCTGTTTGAAAATTATCTTGCATTATGAAAGATGTTTATGTATCTCTTAACAATAGATGTTTGAGAATCCATGTCTTTTTCTGTTTCCAAATTAAATCATAATCTCTCTCTCATTTATATATATATATATATATATATATATATATATATGTGTGTGTGTGTGTGTGTGTGTGTTATTAAATCTTAATCATATTAAATCAAAATATTCATTCTCTAATTCTACTTCTAAGTTTTGTGGGTGGGGGAGTGGCCAAGGTATAATGTAATTAAAGAATTCTGACCTAGACAAACATTTAATTAGCACATAATATTTACAAATATACAATGAAGAGATATTTACATTTCATCCTCTTGATCATTAATATGAAAAGGATTTTAAAAGGTTATGGAGGTAGGAGCCACCCTCTTGTGCTGCTTTCAAAAACAATGTCTTACAGTATCTTAATCTCTCAGTTTACTCCCACTTGCTGCAAAAGTTTTTGCGTTTCTCGAGCCCCTCCCAGACTGGAGGCAATCAACTTGAAAATGATGGTATCGGCCATTGAGTTGTTCCGATTCCACACACGTATATATGGCTATTCATTTTATAACATTTTGAAATTACTGTAACTTGCTCTGAAGTTAAATAATCATGGTCAACTATTTTCTCCATGGAATACTGTATAAATAAATGTTTTTCTAAAATGTTTGGTTTTGATAAACAATTTTGTTTTTATTAATAAAATGAGAAGTGATTTTCATTCAAGGATTGAAATTAAATAATGTGTATTGTTTTTATGTGTAAGTTTAAACAATTTTTTTTACAATTTTTGTTTGTGTGTGATGTATTTTTTAAACTGAATTTAATAAACCTGCCTAAATTAATAAATCTGAGTTAAAACAACTGGTATGCCATATTTTGTATAGTGTCATTAAAATACATGATTTCTCAAGCACTTATTTATAAAAAACTACACTCTGACGTAATCTTACTCTTTAAAATAAAAAAACTTTTAGGTCATTCAGTCAACAATGGATTCTCTTTATTCTGTATTCAGTGGATCACTTTTAAAAGGTAATGGAGTGCTTCCTGTACTCAAGCCAGAAATAAGTGCTTTGCATAGCAGTGCTCTTCTTAGCTGGGATTTACTTCTGACTGTACTTTCTCCTCCTTATATTATGACATTAATCAATACGTAAGTAACTATCATACTTTTTGAATAATTATCAAATGTTTTTTTATATCTATTAAAATTTATAATTATTGAAGTATTATTTCACTTTTCTGTTATTATGAATTCTGTTCCAAGAAAAAGTCCAATAAGTTTAAGCATTGAAGTTTATTTTAATATTTTAACATAATTTATATAAGTCTCCTGTCAAAATTGATTTTTATTGTCTTGAATTATAATGCACAAAAAAAAAAGTTTTATGAATGATATATATTATAAAAATATAATTTTTTAGAAATGAGAAAGTTATTTTGTTGGAGAGTGCAATGTGAATGAAATTATCCCTGAACTACTTCATTAAATTTAATCGAATTTAAATATTAAATATTTTTTCAATTTAATATTGGTTTTAATTTTCAATATAGGAAAAATGTGTTATTAGGATTTGTGCCTTAAATTTTTAACCTGTATTTTCAATCATTCCTTGGAATATCAATTTATTGGGTTGCTCATTAAGTTATTTCATTTTATATGAAATTTAAAAACGTATAGCGAATAAATATTTTGTTGAATTGTATAATGTCACTTCGAGTCCAATAACTTTTATCATTTTTCTGGTCAGTGTATGATTTCATACTCATAAAATGGTTGGTTTTCACTGGCAAAAAACTGATAGAAATAGGAGAAATGAAATGTCTTTCCAAACAACCCAATAATATACCTCAAAAATGAATCAAAGCTAAAAAAATTTGAAACAATATGAAAAATAATACATTGTATTAAATATCATTCTTAATTATCTTATCAATTTCAATTGACATTTGCTTTGTAGAAAATTTGATAAATTGAACTTACTACATCCCAGTAAGTGTTCATTCATTTATTTTTTAGCTTTTACTTTTACAATAATAAAATAAAAATCTCAAACAGACAAGAACAAAAGTCATTATGTTAAGAACTTTCTTATTGACTTATCCATCATGTAATGTTAAAAGATGTATACTTTTTAAATTAAACTAACATTTTTTGTGCTTCTATGTGAACACTTATTTTCACATTTAGTTTTGATTGCCTATTTTTTTACAGATAAAAAAAATAATAATATTCATATAAAAAATAAAATTTATCTTGCATTAACTTATTTATTTCCAGTATTACTTTAACTTATTGACTTTCTCAAACCAATTCAAATTTGAAGTTGTATGATTCGATTTTGAATTCTTGCATTTTGTGTTTGTTCATTGTTATTTCAAATGTTGAAATCTTTGTTCACTCTTAAATTTACAATTGTAAAAACTTAGTAATTTTATTGTGTGTTTTAATGTAGCCATTTTAAGAAATTACCGCAGTTACTTGATAGTACCGATGTGGACTTGAGAATTGCAGCTGGTGAATCATTAGCAGTATTTTACGAATTAGCTAGACAGTGCTATGAAGTGAGTAATTAAACTGTACTTGTTTTAATTGTTTTTTGAATACTTGTTAAATACCTTTGTATACCTCTATATACACCTCTGTATACCTTTGTTGAAATACCTATATTATTTTTTTTTTTAAACTGTGTGCTAAATATTCTTACAAGCTTGACATAAGAGGTCTGATTTTGCACATGATTGCTATGTTGATAAAATTGGATTAGAATTTTATTAACATTGCTTTCATGCTGATAAGTCTAATGATTTTTCCTGTTGTTCAGTTTTTATAAATTATCTCTATCAGATTTTTGCAATATAATTCAGATAATTGCTTGTTATGTTTTTGTGCATGTCAGGATTTTACTAATTGCTGTCAATAAGAAACTGTGTTGCTGCAGTTATATCTAGTTACATTTTTTTACTGTTTTTCTAGTAATTCAAATAATTTAAAATAATAAATTTAAAGTTTACTTGTAGTTTATAGTATGGATCATGTAGTGTATTAAGATTTTATAGTAAGAGACTATATGATTATAAGTATTTACTTATAATCATATAGTATATTTTTCAAAATACTCTGCTATAAAAGTTTATTAGACTGAATAAAAGTATATTATACAAATGCAACAAATTTATAAAATAGTTTAATGAGAAGTGGAATTTTAAAGTAACAAAAATCCATATCATTTGGGTGATAACCAAAACTTTGATTATATTAGCAGTAGTTGAAATATGTGTATTTTTTCTGTAACCAACATATGTGGTAAGAAAATTTTTTGAAGTATTCACCTCTGTAAATGTGCAGGTAAAAGCACAATATCCTCCATTTATTCAACTGCGACTAGGATTGAACTATAAAGAATGTACCACATTAAACTCTCCTTGTATTTGTTTATGTGTATGTGTACAAATTTGTATGTATATGTACATAATTAGTAATAAGTTAATGAAGTTTTAAAATATATTTCCACAAAATTTAATATTTAAATTTACTTTTCAGGATTTTGAAGGTGATGATTTTGAAAATTTATGTGATAAACTTCGCCTGTTAGCTACTGATGGTCAAAAATGTCGAGCTAAGAAAGATCGTAAGCAGCAGCGTGCAAGCTTCAGAGACATTCTTAGAGCAGTGGAGGTATTTCTTTGTTTTACAATTGTTAAATTTTTATGAACATTCACTCATAAAGAATTTTAATAAGTAATGATAAAATAAAAGGCTTAATATCAATATTTACACAAGTTAAAATTTATTAAGAATAACTCAATTAAAGATAGGAATGGAATTATGAAAAGTACGTCTTTAATTATGACAAGTACATGTTTTTAAATTGAACTTTTTCTGAGTATATAACTTTTTATTTAATTTTCTGAATTCATTTTATGACTTGTGGATGGTATTTAAAATGATCCTAAGTGATGGTAATTAGAGAATTATTTTTTATGGCCTGATTAAGAATAGCAGGAAAATTCTGTTTCTGATCAGAAGAATTGCTAACATTTAAGTTTACCACGATTATTAGATATTATGTCATCCTACCTACAAGGAGAATTTTGAAACAGTATTTTGTTTTTATATTCAAACTGTATCATAAAAATTTAGATTTTAATTGGACAAAAATATTTTATTGCTGTACTTGAAGAATCATGTAATATTTATTATATGTTGTGCATTTGTATGCATTTATGTTATATTGTGCAAAAGGAGTGAGTTTTAAAATTTATAACTGAATCTATTTAAGAAACCATTAATAATCAGTAAAAAATAATTTTAGAACAATATCAGTTTAACTGTATAGATTTGTGTTTTTCTGATCTATCTCAAAAATTTCACATTTGGTCTGTCTATATTAATATATTCTAGTCTGTTTTGCAAATAAATTTTTTTTTAATTCTTCTAGGATGGTGAACCTCCAGATATACGTATTAAATTGACTCAAGAAACTTTATACATAGGTAGCTGGGTCTTTAAGCGTCGATATGATGCCTTTTGTCAGGTTTTGGGCTCTGGCATGAATCTCCATCTAAAAGTAATTGTTTTGAATGTTAAAATATTGAAATATAAATACTTTAATTAAATTAATAACTCTAATTAAATTATCCTTTAATTTGTTTCTATACAAAAAAGAATATTTTTAAACATTAAGTTCATATGTTTATTTGGATTTATATCTATTAGTAAAAATTTAGAAAATGATTGCAATAATTATGCAGCTTTACTGAACATATTATCATTTTGTTAAATGATAAGGAATATGTAATTTTGTCTACAAAGAATTCTACAAAAAAAAAAAAAAAAAAAAAAAAAAAAAAATGTATACTATATGAATTTGTTGTTCATTACTTATGAGAGATTGTTCAGAGAATATATGAAATGTTCTCCTTAGTAAGAGATATATTAGTTATTGTAAAAAATAAATGCTTTAATGTTTTGGTACCTATTAACAAGTTAATGTTATAAAGTATATGACAAATATCTCTGAAATATAATTTATTGCATTATTTATTATTACATAAAAGTTTTTGTTAAAAAATTTTAACTATATTAGCTAAAATACTGTGTAAAGAATTCTTTTTTACTATCTGAATTATAAAGAATTCAACTACTTAAACAAATAGATGCTTGATAAAAATTATATTTTTTGCAAATATAAATATTTTTGTTTTGTAAAATAAGTTTTAATATTTGTGTTATTCTAAGTGTTTTGTAAAATGTAAAAAGATCCACAAAAAAAAAAAAAAAAAAAGACAAGAGTCATAAAAATTGGGGATTCAAAATTTTCACATCATTGTGAAATAAGTCTCGGAATTGAATTTTTAGGAGATAATTTTTTATGTTATTTTAATGCCATTAACTTTTTTTTTTCCCCCTTCTAAATCAAGAAGCAGTCAAGATGTCACTTTACTCTCTGCTGCCTAATATAAATCAGATTTATTAATCCAATTGTCAGTTTTAAAAGGGTATTCCTTCCAGCAGATGCTGTCAAAAAGTTGAACAATATTTTAAGCTTCAGGAACTTTTCTCTAATAATTTTGTTTTCAATAGAGAAACTAGTAGCTTAGGTAATCATTTTGGACTTCGCTTCAGCACTAGTGAAGTTAAGTGAATTTGACTCCCATCTCTGGCATGGATGGTCGTTGCGATCTGAAAGCATATGTTAACTGATTCCCATTGCCCTCATGTGCAAAATGTGGCCATAGGTTAATGAAATTAACCAACCATCCCAAGCATGTTTTTGATATTTACTAGTTTGGAATTCTGTAAATCACTTCAAACTACTACAGCTGCCTACCCTGTCTAGTGGTTAGCGTACCCGGTGATAGATTGGGAGGACCTGGGTTCACATCCCGGCTCGGGCGTGGATGTACTTTGTCTTGTCCTATCCTCGGATGAATGTAGCCCTATAAGTGGGTTTGTGGTGGTGTGAAGTAGGTAATGCTACTCGCCTCCATGACTTGGTTCACGGGTGCCCTCCAAGTAATGATAAATGAGTAGCAGTTTCTTGTTTTATTGTGGCGAAAGGTTAATCACCCAAGTGCCTGCCATTAGGGAAAGAAAAAAAAACAATTTCTTTCAAATTATTCTTTGTATGCAAAAAGTACCAGTAACAATCTAAACCTATCATATCAGCATTAATTTTGAAATAAGTTTTTAATTTAACTCTGTGTGTATTTATTAAATTATGTATTTTTATTATTTTTTATATAGCAAAATGAACTACTGCGAGAAATATTTGAACTGGGTGCTCCTCTGATGAATGATACACCAAGATTGAAAGATTCTAAGTTGCAAAGAGTAAGAAATATAAAATCTCTTTTCCTTAAAAAAGCATTCTATTCACTGTTGACATTATTTAAATTAAATGTTTAATTTTAGTTAATGTTAGATATTTGATCTGGATAAATGATGGATGAATTTCATAAACGCTTAATGATTATAAACATTTTCTTAATTGTCAGATCATTAATATTGCAAAACTGGCAAATCATGAAATCTTTTATTTTTAGATTTTCCATTTGTTTATATGTGCACTATTCCACTAAAAATAACTGCAACAAAAAAAAAAAAAAAAAAAAAAATTTTAAAAGTTGGAGTTAAGCAATATTTTCATAGTTTTTCAAAAAAAATCTAAACTCTTAGCATGTGTGTGCGAATGCTCTCTTAAGACAAATGTGTGTTGCAGAAAATGTATTTCTGTTTAAACAACCAATTTAAAGTAATATACTTAAGTATTTATGCGATACAAGTGAACTGTAAAAGTAATTTCAGTGTGTGTTTTCCTTTGCATCCTAAGAATTAAAAAATAAATAAATAAATTCAACAAATATTGCACAATTTTTCTTCAGACTTGTCAACTTTTATGCACCGTTTGCCAAGCATGTAAAATATTACTAAATTTAAAAATTTCTTTTATTTATGAAAAAATGTTTCTTTTGAGTTCTATTACATCACATTTCTTAATTTTTTGCTGCAAATCATTTTTGTTTCTTAGTCACAGACAGAATGCAGGACCATTTGTTATGCTATTGGGTGAAAGCCTTCAGGCTTCATCTTGACTTACTTTATTGCTACTGTTTTGTGAACTATGACTAATAGTAAACTTGATAAATTGCATTTTAAATGTTAGGCGCTAGAGTCCATGAGTTTTCTTCATTATAAGCTGAAGACATGTCGTAGTTTGAAACTGAAAATTCTGTTTGAAAATATTTACGAATGTGAAAGAGTTTTCAGCTTAGTGAATTTAGAAACTCACTATCTAATAATAATTTACTAAACTTGTTGGGAAATCTTAAAGTGATGGATTTTTTATTATAAAAAAGAGCTTAATAAGAGTTTGGTATTAAAAGCCAAAAAAGCCACTGTTGTGGTATTGAATTATTTCAGTATATAAAATCTTAAAAATTACTTTATTTCATACTTTTTTGCAGTCCCCCCCACTTATCTTTAGACTAGAATTTGCATTTCATTAATTGTAATAATGTTTTTAATTGTTAATTTTTATTTATTTTATAGAGAAACTATGATAAATATATAACTTAATTCTGTTTGATTAGTTTATTTTTATGATGAAATGATTGAAATATTTCTGCCTATTATCATTTAGTGTCATTGTGATATGCAAAGCATTTTCTTATAAGTTGTTTTAATATTTAGAAATTTTAAATGATAATGTTTTATGAATGCATTCTAAGTTCTATGAATTTAGTGCATTTAAAATGATTTGTGTTTTATTGAATTGGGAAAATATTTCTCTGACAGACATGCAGAATTTTAACTCACAAAATGTTTTACTGGAGCAATTTTACAAAAGTTTGCACCTATTTAAAATTCCATTTATTAGACAAACTCCATTTATTCCATTTATTAGTGAAAACTGTTTAAAAATTATCGTATTTACCAACATATAAGATGCAATCCCTTTTTTCATATACAGTTTCAAACTTTATTGGTCATTATAATGAATTTACAGTATTTTAAATATAAAGTAATAGAAAGTTTGAAACTCTCTGCAAAGACCTAATCTATATGGAAAAGAATTTTTTTAATCTTTGTCAAAACTGAAAGCTAAATTAGTCACTTCAAACTTAACCCCTTACCTGCCAAGGAAAACTTACGAGATTCGCTCATCAGTGCCACCGGTTTTCACATAGGCGCGTGCATTTATCGGTGGAAAGGAAGAAGCATGCTTTCCATTCTAATTGTTTACTTTCACAAAACAAAAAAGAAAAAACAATGAAAACGAAAGAATAAAAAGTTACGAACTACTCAAAAAGAAGCACAAATAATAACTGCAATGTGTGGACCAAAAGCAACAGCTTCCCCCGTTCTAAGATATATTCCCCCCTCCAAATCGCCTCTTCTTTGAAATAGATGTAACATCATCCCAAGAGATCTTTTAAACAATGTCAAGGACATTCTATTGCATTCCAAAGCCATGGGTCTATCTTTACTGATAGCAGCAATTCAAAGAAGCGTATTTCGGAAAGCCGTACATATACGCCCGTGGCAGGCAAGGGGTTATGTCAACATCTGAGTCCTCACACTTAAATGATTTAACCATTGTATTTTCACCATATTTATATTTGTCTGGCCTCTTTTGCAGTGTTTTGCATGCATACCAGGAATCTTAAACTTCAAGACGTTAATTCCTAAAAATCATTTATATATTGAAAATATTGTTTTTCTTTGATCTGAAATCCAAATATTATTCTGAATCAAATTGTGGCCTTTGTGCAATTCACCTTTGCAGGATAACCTTACTGTAAAAAAAAAAAAAAAAAAAAAAAAAAATCTTCTGAATCTACACGATTCCAGTAAACTCTTATCATTTTCTCAGTTATGGTGGCTCAAAATGCCTCTCTGTAGCTTTGTTTCCTTATTTTTTAGTATATGTAATAACATGTAACTTTTAAAGAAAAGTAATGTCAGCTTTGCTTTTGCACCATAACTTACCTAAAAAAATTAAGATATTGAGCAATAAAAATTTTAAACACCTGTAAGTCATTCACAAAAATTGGATAGGGTAAGCAAACCCAACTGTGATTGTTAATGACAGCACATACATATTCACTGCACTCTATGTAGCTGTTATATTCCACACTACACAAAGATAATAAAAACACAGTATTGTAATATAAGATGCACACCATTTTTTAGACCTCTCCCTGTTTTCAAAGAAAAAGTGCATTTTATACACCAGCTAATACAATATTTTTGTGTGTGAGATGGGAATGATAACTTGATAAACAGTTCAAAATTTAAGTTGTGTATAGCAATATTTTTCAATATTTTATACATTAATTTTTAAAAAATGTTACCTGAAAATTATTTTTGTGTTGCTTTATAAAGATATTGTTATAAAATTATCTTTCATGTAATTATGCATTTTAATACATTTCATTTCTTTTTGCAGCACACTGCTCACTCTGCAAATTGTAAGGCAAGGACTAAAAACAGAAGTAAGTTACGCGATACAAAAGCGGATATATGTTGAAAAAGGATTCTCTAGTTTCAAATAAATTTTTAGCATTGAGGGACTATCTCAACCAATTAATCAATTAATATGAATGAACTCTTTTGTACAAATTGTAATGTAAAGTTATATTTAAATCATTTTAAATTTGTGATGAAAATAGTCACTTGTTTTATAAGACTGTATGATGGTTACAAACCATTGACCTTTTCAGTTATGTGAAGATTAATGACATTTTATAAAACCTAATGGACATTTAATATTGTATTCTTTTCTTTACAAAAAAAGCATAATCTTAAGCTTTTTTCTAAAGAAAACATAATGACTTGACGTAATAATGACTATTACTTTTTCTTTGTTTCATATCAGTGGTTCCCGGGAGTTCTGTCTTAATTTGAAAAATTCCTCTTATTTTAGTTCTGCCCATATGTAAAAAGTTATTTTTGTTTCTTGATGAATGTTTTTCCTTTAATAGAAATGAATTTATTTAATTTTTTGCAATTCTGGTGTTTCTTCTACCAATATTTGTGTCTTTTCAATCGGTTTGCTTTAAACATTCATAGATACCGGTTTCTTCAGCTTGGGAACTGCTGTTCTATAATTTATTACACTGTGGGCTAATCTGTATTATAATCCTTGTAGTTTCTATTTCTATTACTTAAATTCTGAAGAAATAAAACTGCATTCGCTTTTATTTTTTATATGTTAGCTGGACTTTTATATCTATTTCCTCTTAAAATTCATAATTAAAAACGAATATTTTTGTGCAAAGTTTATATTTCTCTTGCATTTACTTGTAATAGAGTTTGATCTGGATTTTGTTTACTACCTCAAATCAATCTTTTAATATCTAATCTGTAATATTTTAATTTCTAGTCTGTTTTTGATTTGTTACTGCCACAAAAATTCTTGTAAATGGAGACTGACCTTTAATGTAAACAGACTAATAAATGTTATCTATCATAGCAGGTTTTGTTCCTTATTTTCAATTGTCTAGTGGGAAATTAATGGCTTTTGTAACTGTGGGATAAAGTCATTTTATAATTAATTTGAATTTTTAATAGTTTCATTAATATTTTACAGCTCTTCCATTTAATTCAGTTTTTAGGTAATCTAGACTGGATTTTAATTTTGATTGATGCTGTTTCATTATTAAGAATTAATATATTAATTTTTATATATGATAAATTGTTACAATTGAAGATAATGAAGTACTTAATTTTTTGTGAATGCTTCATTGTAATTTTAATATAAACTTTGCTCACATTAATGTAAATTTCTGAAACAATTCACTAAAAAGTAATTCATTTTTGTACATTAACTTCTCTAAGGTACTTCTTATGTTTCTCTTTTCTATGATTTTTTTCGGAAGAATATATTCAAAATGTTGGATGAAATGCATGCATATCTGAGTCTGTCTTGTGTAAATAATTCATCTACTAATGAAAACAATTTTGCATTATAAATTTAAGTTTATTATTTATAAGCTTGATAGAATTATTTATTTCAAAAGTTTTCTTGGCAACAATAAATGGGGCTCTTAGCTTTTCACACTGGTAATTTTTTGTATTTTAGTAAAAATTAAGCAATATCATTTTATGTTTATTGTAAATTTTTTGTATATATTTTTGGACAGTTAAAAGTAATTTATTTGGAGGAAAGTTGCGAGCTTATGTTAAATATATATGAGAAATTCATCTAAAAAGTATAAAAGTTTATGTAAATTAACAGTTGAGTTTATTGAAATTGCATTATTTCTGAAAAAAAAAGCATTTTTGTGTTTTTAAAAGTAGTGTCATTGTAATGATTGATAATTTATTTTATAAAATACTCACAATGTAAAATGATTTTTACATGTAAAATGATAAAAGTTACATGTGTAATTTTAATATTAATGTGAAATAATCACATTTTTTGTTTTTACTCAAGACGTTTTTATCTTAGAATTTATGTATTTTATGCATATTTTTGTAAGAATAAGAATTTTTTTGATTTAATATTTTTTTATTAATAATATTAATAAATGAATTTTAATTGCTTTATGTTAAAACTGACTCATGTATTTTTAGAAACTAATCTGCTTATATGCTCCTTTTATGTTCCTAAATGTTTTGTTCTTTTTTTTAGTAATATTGTTTTATAACTATGCAATTCAAGTTCATAGTTGTTTCAATAGCTTTTAATGTGTGTGTATGTTTTTTTTTTGTGCTTATTCTTATTAATGTGTTTTTTCAAAACAAGACTGTGATTTTTAAAATAAAATAGAAGTATTTATGCTGTTCTAGTTGTATAAAAATGAATTATATTTGTGTATATTGCTGAATGTCTTTTATTTGAGAATTTGTTCACCTTCCCTAAGAATAATTGTACAGCTGACTATAATGAATAAATATTATTTAAGAAAGTATTGTGCTATTTCATGTTAGTATCTAATAAAGGTATCTGCCAACTAACTGTTATCTTTGCAGAATGTATAATTCTGTAATACACAACTTTGAAATATTGAGTCTTAATCCCTTTTTTTCAAAGTCGTATTTTTTAAAATCTTGTGGCAAATGAAGTGAAAGCATTTCGTGTATATAATATATAAATTTTGTTTTATTAGCACAAATATTCATGGAACTTTTTCTAAAGTTAATACAAATATTAACTTTTTAAAATTGTAAATTTAATAGTTTCATAGTGTAGCATGATTATAATTTAGTTGCTTAGTGAAAAAAATGAATTTATTTAAATGATAAATAATTAAGTTGTTGAAACTGAACATAAGTTTCTGAGAAGTCATAATTTTGAAAAATTTTATTCCTATTGATGAAACGCTTAAGAGGCTTGACTCAAATGTCAACTGACTTTTGGACACTAATTGTTCAAGATCCTTCTTAGACAAAAGGGTTTGCTGTCGTTCAGTACCCACTTCATACCCTTTAACTGGAATAGCATGCAAAATCAGGATTTATCACTAGATTTTTTTTTATTAAAGTATTTAGCAACATGTTACTGACAAAAAATAACTTCTAGGGTAATCTAGAGACTTTTTAATGTATATTTCATGCTGTATTTACTCTTTTGTCTAATGTTTTAGGCTCTGCTGTAACTCATATCGTAAAATATGAATATTATATATAACAGTTTATGAAAAGCCTGAAAATTTTATACTGGCTTTTATTTTAAGACAAATTAATTGTATGTTTATTTGATATTAGGGGCCGCGGTGGCCTAGTTGATTAGAGCGTCGTTCTCGTTACCGAAAGGTGGTGAGTTCGAATCCCAGATTAAACAAAGATCCGTTGTGTTCACTAATGGCGACTAGAGCACTTAAAATATGTCAGGTCGTAATGTCCTCCATATTCCGATTCCAAATTAATACCTCTGTGGGTTCTTGGACCCATGCTTTGGGTCTTCACTGATTTCAATCTCTAAATTGGAAGATTCAGATGGTGCTGCTCATCTATGAGCTAAAAGTCGTACTTCCACCTTTGTATGAGGGTGCTCTATTGAAAAAAGAAAGACTCTCTCTTTGACTTCATTCACTTAGTCTCTGACAGGCGAATGAAGTCAGAATAGTAACGAATGAGAAAGATCTAGATTACTAAAAAAGATATTTAAGAGCCCATGTTTCATGTTGCAAAAACTAAGAAATCTGATACAATAGTTTGCTTGTTATAATAATGAAAATTCTCTCTTCCCTATATGAAATCATTATTAGATTCAAAGAAATATGTTAATATTAGACATTCCACACACACTGTTTAACAATATGTATTTTGTGTATGGTTCATGCATATTTTGCATTATAAACAATGGTATTTGGTTAGGGAACAGTACATGATTGAAGAGATATAATTCTACAGGAAAAATTAATTTTTTTAAGTTGAATTCTAAGATTTGTGAACTTCACCCTATGCACTTTATGGTTTTGCAGTTGTATTCATTAATTTTTCTTTTATGTACTATTTTGTTTCCTTAAAATTTGACCATGAAGAAACACCATTTCATGGGTTTACAATGGATTTTATGTGTAGAATATCCAAAATTTTAATAGTTTTCTGTTATTCTCATTAGTATATCACATACAAAGGCATTTTATCAACTTGCATAACTTAATAAATCTACAAAAGTACTTTTGAATTGCAGAGTCTCAATTATATATCTTTCGAGTTGAATTATACCTATTTTATGGCTCCTAGAAAGGAGAACTTAAGCATGGACTTCCCTACTTGGTTGCCTTACATCTTCACATGAAGTACGATTTCTTTGTTTGTTTGTCGTCCTTTACATAAGTTGTCTTACACACATTTATTTACTTTTAATCTTCAAGAATTTTTACTTCCCTTTTTTATAAAAATAGGTGAATGTGTTGTATCTGCACATAATACATAATTCAATATTTAATTAGCCAATGATACATACTTACTATATGTAAACGTATATTGCATATGTTAATGATAATATATATTGTTATAAAGAAAAGAACTAGTGGAGAAACTATTTTTTATTAAATTGTATTATACTGTAATATAAAACAGCTTGATGCTTTTTCCATACATAATAACTTAATAAAAACATAACACTTTTTAGATATTATAAGAGTATATTATTACTAACTAGTTAAGAGATTATATTATTACTACAAGTTAGTAGTTATATTCAATGTTAAGCATGCTCAAGTATAT